>VXAU01003785.1:1297536-1396363 GCA_013399695.1 Formicarius rufipectus | reverse complement strand
GCTCCCTGGGCGAGGCAGGGTGAAAGGGGCCCGCCGCTGCCGCTTCAGAGCAGCTGGAGCATCACCGGGGGGGAGCCCGCACCCACCCTGCCGGAGATCGCACCGAGGGATGGGACGCCCCGGGTCCGCCCCTTCTTTGGGTGTCCACGCTCCGCTGTGTCCTTCAGCCGTCTCGTTCGCGTACCGGGAAGGAACAAACCGCAGGGCTTCCCGAGCAAGAAACTTTGACGGCGTCCGGAGGCTTTCGTGGCCGGCAGAGCGCCCCGCTGTTAGGGACAGTCACCCGCTGTGCCGCGGCTCCGTGTCCTGCCCCGGGATGGGTCCAGCCCGGAGCGCGGTTTTAAGGCCGTCGTTGTCTCATAAAGTGCAAAGATTGCTTTGTCTCGGTGGACATCTGACCAGTGTTCGTTCTGGATGTGCCGTCAAAAAATCATCACTCGGGATTGTAAAGGAAGAGATTTACCGGTGAACCTTTAGAAACAAACAACTGGAACAAAGTAATTTTCTAACTGGCAGATCTGTTTCCAAAGCTAAAACTTGTATTCAGAGATAAGAATTTACATGGAGTTTGTAGCGTCCTGTCTGGGAAACTGAATGTCATCCAAAACTGGGCCTCTGTGCAAATCGTTATGAACTTTGGCAAAGGCTTTAGTTTATTTTACCGTGCTGTTCGATTATGTGATTCGTTTTCACCTAAGAAGTCGGTATCTCTCTCTGAAAACGCCTTTAAATAAAACTTTATTCTTATTACTGCTCTGCTAAGTGACATGCGTGTCTGTAAAGTTGGTCCGAGTGTGGGAAGTCACGGAGTTTGCCCGTGGGTTGGTACTGGCTGGCTCTGAGGGACGGAGTGTGGCGGTAACCAATGGCATCAGGAGACTCCTCGGGGAGGATCAAAGTACCGCACACGCACTTTAGCCATTCAGTAGAGGACTCTGGACACCGAATTAGTGGCAAAATTATTATAGGGGAAGGACAGTTGGCAGAAAGGAGTTGGGGAGATAATAAAATAGAAACAAAAACTCTCCTAAGAAGAAAATGAGATAAAAGTGAGTGGGTGGAGCCACGTCATGTTTTACTTCAAGACAAGTTTAAGATTTGCAGTGTATTAGTACTGCTGATGGTCTTAACTGAGTCCAAAGTCAGAATCAGAAACTTTAAAATAAAATTAACATTTCTAAGGGATACTAATAAGGCTAAAGGAAATAATAGTCAGCGAAAATGAGTATTTTGCATCCTTGTCTGTATTGGTGAAATGACATGGGGGAGTGGAAACTGAAGGAGAACAGCTCTGCCCTTTTATTTTTTTTGAGTGCTTGATTCAAAAAAACCCCATACATGTTCTTTCAACATACAGGGCTCTTTTTATGTAAAAAATATTCATATATTTCTTTGTAAGACACTTCTTGTGCATGACAGGAGTCAGTTCTCTTGTGCTATTGAATTCTTTATTTGTAGCTTGTGGATTTGAATCCAGGAGGGTCTTCCCTCCTGAGCTGGAAGTTGCTGATGTTTAGTGGTGACCCTCCTGGCAGGAGACTGGGCGAGCCTTCCACCCCTAGCCACCTTGACCACTTTAAGGGCTTTGATGGACAGAGTTACCAGAACGAACGAGATCAGGGGGGCCTGGAAGAATGAACAAATAACTTTGCCAGAAGCCCTATTCCTCACACAGGAGCTGGGCGGGCAGGCAAGGGGGAAATGTAAAGATTCCTGTGCCAGACACCCTCGTTGCCACCTCCTGTCAGTCTTGCACACTTGACTAGCACTGTAGCACCCAGCTTCTGCAGTTCTGGCTGGAGTGAAGTAACACCCACCATGCAAATTAGACATGAGTTCATTTTCATTAAATGTCACATGCAGCACAAGGCAATTATGTGGATTCTCTGTGTATTGACAACAGTCTCTCATACTGGGAAAAGAGAGGCTCAGCAGGAGGATGCAGGGACTGATACGGAAGAACATGGCGTAATTAGTGATGTGTGGAGTGGAGATTTGCGAATCCGGATGTTTACAGGGGCCAGGAATTATGTTACCCATCTAGTTACAAACTCCCTCGTTAATCAGCGTCATTGAGATACAAAAGAGCGACTGTCATTCATATACAATGGAAATGGTGTCAAGGTATTAACAAACTAACAGATGTTGTAGATGTTAGACTGAAACTAACATCTTTCTTAAGCAGAGCTTTTTGATACTTGCTTTTAAGAAAAAATACTTCTGTGATTATGGAGAAAATATGTGAACTGTCTGTTGTGTGGTAACTAGTTATGACCTCAATGCTGAGATTGACCACAGACTATTAGTTTGTAGAACTGCCTTAATGGTTTACCTAAGGTTAAAAAAAACCAAAAAACAAAAAACAAACAAAGCCAACTTGGAAATGATCTGGAGGGATGAAAATAATTGAATTATCCTTGTTAAGTTCCTGAAGAACTGTTTCAGGACTGGTTAATATCCTGCTCAGATCACAAGAGGATTGCTTATTTTGTTCCAGAAAGAAAATTATGCAGGGACCAAAATCATCTGATTTTTATCTCTTACAGATGTAAATTTAAAGCTCAGAGGTTATCTGTAGAAACCAAAATATAGTTTAGCCACAAAGCAGTTTAAGTCATGAGCAGCATTACCTGCCCACCATTACACTTGCAATGAGCCTTAATCCTGTTTTAGGAAAATCATCCTTAGAAACTCAATCTCACTAGACATAACTTCAGCTTCACTTATGAAGAATGCCTCTAAAGGGGAAAGCATAAGTTTATCTGAAAACAAGCACAGAGACATCTACTGCAAACCTTTATTTTTCCTTTGAGAGAATAATTTAACAAGACTTTAGCTAACTGTGTATAAAATCACCTTTTCACCAGCTACTTGCCTTTTAATTTAATCCTTCTTGAGCAAGAAACGCAAGGTCTGGCCCATAACTGGATAACTGGTATGAAATTCAGTTTGTTCACAGTTCTGAAAATGCAGTTTGTTCACTGCTGTATTACTTTATGAAGTATAAACAGCAAAAAGCAATTCAGGGATTTATATATGCCCATATAAACTTAAGATACTTGTCTTCCCAAGTCTCTGCTGGGATTCTCTACAGAATCTGAAAACCTGTGAAAATGAGATTTAGAGCAAAGCAGCTCTTGCTGATCCACACTGTGGCCTATCTACAACCATTTGATTTGCTGTTGTAAGAGGGGTTGGGTATTTATGGCGATTTGCTTATGGTGTAACCTTCAGCTTCCACAACAAGCCATTAAGGTATCTCAAAGAGCAGACTGAGTTCACCAAGAGAGTGCACAGCAGGAGCAGATGAATTTCTAGGGTGCCATCCAGCAGAAATTATCTGTAATGTTCCACACTCTAGGATAGGAAAGGCCAGAGACTTGCTGTGCCGTGTGCCTGCCAGTGCAGGTCATGCTCAGCAGAGAAAACACAGAGATGGTACAGACAAGCTGGTTCAGGTGCCAGGGGAGAACACCACCAGGCCAAGGGAATTCTCCCGTGATCACCCATGCTTGCAGGAAAGAGGGCATCGCTGAGGGTAAAGCATGGACACTTAGATGGTGCATGTGCTTTCTAGGATGTGCACCTGACAGTAACTGCCAGCTGAGCATTTGTCTATATTCATATCTAAACACTCTGTAATTTCATTTGATCAAATGAAACCAGATTGCTTCCCCATATTAATTATGCACTCCTTCCTACAGAAAGATAGTTCTGATTTTTACCTTCAGATCTCACTTCAGGCTAGAGAATATCAAGGAAAATAAGCTTAGTGTTTTCCCCATATCTTCATGTGTTTTGAAATGTTCTAAAATATTGTGATAAAATGTTGGAATAAAAATTCAACTTTTGTGGTTCAAAATAGTGGCAAATCTGAGTATCAGGAGTGGAAATTTTTGGTGGGTATAGGTAGTTGCAAACAGAAGGTCAAAGGCGAAAAAGTTACACAATCTCGACCAAAGTGTGGATTGCAGCAGTAAATTAATATCAAATTATCTACCTTGAGGCATCCTAGAGCTAGACAGGTATTTGGTTTGTATATTTTGAAGAACATCTCAGCTTCTTAAAATAACATTGATAAATGTATCTGCTGCATTTACTGACTGCCTGCAATGTACAATGTTTGGCTTCTGATCTCCCATATATATTACATAGGGTAAATTTAAAACTGGGAAAAAATATTAGCTCCTTACTAAAGACATTTGAAAACACCATCCTTGAGACAACTGTTAAACATTCCGGTTTATACAACCATAATTGTTCATGTGTAGTAGAGCACTATCAAACTTTTCTTTTTTTTTTTTTTAAAGAACATTGGATTTCAGTCTTACCTTGAGATGTCTGTTTTACAGCTGTATTTACTGATGGCATGCACAGGATCAGTTGCTGTATTTACTGATGATGTGAGATGATTTATTACTTGCATGGGAAATCAGCAGATTTTCTTTCAGGTACAAAAAATTCCTAAGTGAGCAATGGCGCCAAGGTCAGGAGCTTGATTTGTTTTTCTTGTCATAGACTTCTGTCAAAGCAAGTGCATTGTTACAAATGAATAACTCAAGCTGGAAATTAGTTCCCATTCAGATAGGTAATCATATTTTAACAGGGCAAAATCCCAACCCAAGCTGCCAGAGAACACTCAGCTAAAGCCAGCATGGACTGGAACAGCGTGTGTGCTCACTGTAATTGTAAACGGGGCCACCTCAGTCATGCTGCCTCTTCAAACTTAAAAGAATTAAGACCAAAGCTGTCCAAATGTTAACTGAAACTCCTAATAATTAAGGGTTATTAAGGGCTGTTGGCTGGCCTTATTTTCTACTGCAGTGCACTTGTATTTGTGGATTCTATTTATACGCAGAATTAAGAGCTCTGTTTGAACAGGTAATCCAATCTCCTCTGTGTAATTTAGCCAATGATTTTTTTCTCCTGGCCCTTAATTTTGGCTGTGTTTCAGGATGTACGGTGCAACTGCAATACTAAATATAATCTTATTCAATGTACTTTGTCTGAAAGGATAAACCAAGCCACCTTACAAATGCTGGGTAAAATTCTGATTCTTTTTTTACTTATAGAGGAAACCCCAGAGGTACCGAGGTGAACTCTTCTGTGTGCATCTTTCCCTCTAGTGGTTGCTCTTCTCAGGGAAAAGCAGCAACAGCAATATTTCAGCGCCTCTGTATTGGGTACAAAGTGTTGAGCAGGATGGAGGGAAGGAGACAGGTGGACAAACTTTAGGTACCAGAAAATTCAGATCTTGTGATGAGCCATATGAAGACAAAGATACAACAGCCATAGATTTGGCAATATTTTTGTGAAAAAATGCAATGTGTTCTTGAAATATTATAATAATTGTGATCAGTTGCATATAAGACAATCTTCTCATAGTTTCACGCTGATCCTTTTGTTGGTTTTGTCATATTCCTAGTGCTTGCAGGACTCATGGAGTTGGAAAATAAATCAGTGACAGCACAGAAACCAGCTGTCCCTCTTGTATCCATTCCATACACTTTTCTCCTTTCTGCTACATACTTTCTTCCCTTCATCTCTCCTTTTCAGCAGCATTAAACCTCAAACAAATCTCCATGTTTACTGCTTACTGTTCAACTGTTCCTTCTCTGGGATTTATGCCTTTCACACATCCCAGCACCCCTTCCCAAATTGCTATCAAAGTCATGACTTAAAGCCATGACCATTAGGAGGATGAGGTGGCTGAGATAACACTGCAGAAACACAGCTACCACCAGGTAGAAAACAAGGCTGAGGGGTACAACCAGCATATGGAAAGTTTCCTTAGGGCAAATTTCTTGTCTGCATGCAGCAGTGAGTGGTCACAGGCAATGAAGGCAGTGCACTGCCTTGCATCTTGGGACAGCTTTTCCAGGTGTTGGACCAGTGACTATGTTTGGACACCTCAAATGGAGTAAGCATCCGGAAAAAAAAAAAAAAACCCAAATTAAACTGAAACAAAGCAAAAGCCAAAACAAAAAAAACCAAAAAAAAACCCAACCGAACAAAAAAAAAATCGAAACAAAAACCCAAATTAAACTGAAACAAAGCAAAAGCCAAAACAAAAAAAACCAAAAAAAAACCCAACCGAACAAAAAAAAATCAAAACAAAAACCCAAATTAAACTGAAACAAAGCAAAAGCCAAGACAAACAAAACCAGGGAGAAAAAACATGCTGGAAACACTCATGTCTCATGGGTGCCAAAGTGAGAGAATTTTCCAGACCTTTAGCTATCTTTATTGTTCTTTGCTTAATCTCACCCCTTTACTTTCTTCCATTTTTGCTAGTTTTATAGCAGTGTTGCTTTCTCCAGCCAGACTCATTTATTCTGACTCAGAACAGAATGGTCCAGTCCTTTTAACCTAGAGCAGCAAGGAGATTTCCTTAGCACTTGTCATGTACTGCTCTGACAGTATATGATAACAAAGGCTATTAGATACCTCCCCGTTTTCACTGCACATATTGGACATATGTGGTACCTGGCACAGAAACTTACAGGGCAAACCCCAGGATGCATCCCAGGCCCACTTCCATCAGAAATCAAAATCTGACAGGACAATGATGACTGTCGGATCAAGAGGGTTAACTTGGAACCATAAGTTACCAGCAATTAATATCCTGAAATATTAATATTTCATTAAGGGCTTCTTCTGAGTAACTTACTTGTTATTCAACCAGTTAAAGTCTATAGCCTCCCCAGAAGAATTTGGACTAACCCATGGTTGAAAAATAAATCTGAATAATAATGGATTACTTCCAAGATCTTTGAACTTCTATTGGGACAATTCTCACTGCATTTATTTCTCCCTGGGTTTGAATGGAAAAATTATTAGTACTTATGTCTATTTTCAGCAAAAAATAAAATAGTAAATTCTACCAAACACTGACAACAGCTACTTTTTATCATAAAATTTTACAAATTCCCCACCAGTGAGCTCATTAGTGTAAATGATAGAGCCTTATCTCAGGTTTAAAGTCAGCATTTTTCCTTTGCTACCAAGCAGCTTGTTTTCTTTCATGACATAGTAATGGAGGGTTTTACTCCAGAGAGCAGGGAAAATATTTCTCTCTCTTCTTGCAGGGCAGTTGAGTAGGGCTGGTAAAAACCAAGCAAACCAAATGGGATTTCAGTGCTGTCGGTATCCTTCTGGAAGCCTTTCCTAAAAGAAGCAGAGGAGGGAAGTGCACGTTGCACCACAAGCCCCTTGTGAGAGGCATGTGTCAAAGGACAACTGAGGAGGAAAGCTGTTTCTAAAGAAAACAACAGGCTCTCTCTACTCGACCCTCCAAAATCTCTGTGGTATACAATCACTACTTGACGTTCACAGTGGTATCCCAGGGTAGCATCAGTGTTCCTCACCAAACACGGGTACCTCACCAGAGTTGGGACACTACAGAGTCCTGCTGGCAAGGGACACGGGTGGTGGAGGTCTGCCCCTCACTTTGCAGAAGTATCTGCAGAGTTGGTGGTAAGAGAAATGAGGCTGAGCTCTTACTGACAAGTACAGATGCAGATAAAAATATTTCGTTGAAAATGAGTACTTCAGTGGCAGAGAGGGGAAGGGAGGGCAAAACCCCGAGTACCAACCAAATTCTTCAGACTTTTGGCTGAAAATTACTAGCCCAGTAACTGTAGGGTGAAATCTGTCAGTCAGCATATGGACACTGTTCCATAGTGCCTACTGACCTCTGCTTTTAATGTATAGTGATCTCTTGCGTTCATCACAGTGCATCAAAATCACTGTAATGAACGTGGTCGAGGGCTGAGGCTGGATTGTTCGGAAGGCTCAGCAGGTTTGAATTCGCTGTTCAGAAACGGGAGGGGCTTGTTATTATGTCCAGTGTTCATCTGCTGCTTTCTGAAATCATAATATAGCAAATTTCCACCTCCTGAGCGCTCCTGGTGTTTTAAGTTGTTCGTGGCTCTGAACGAGAGCCCATCCCCCAGTACACGTTCAGGTAAACTCCCCCTTGGCTCCGGGCAGCGCTGGGGAGCGCAGCTCGTGTGTTGTCTCCGCAGCGTGTGTGTTCCCACAGCTCGTGTGTGTCCCCGCAGCGTGTGTGTTCCCACAGCTCGTGTGTGTTCCCACAGCTCGTGTGTGTGCCCGCAGCTCGTGTGTGTCCCCGCAGCTCGGGGGTCCCGCGGGTGTCTGGTGCGTGGGCTCCTGGCGGGGCCGGCGGGCTGCAGCGGCTCTGCTCCGACCCCGGCAGCCGCCGAGCTCAGGGCACTCTGCTTGAGTGACACGAGAGAGAAGAGCTGCAGACTGGAGTGCCTTTCCTGGTGAAACACGGGCAGTCTCCAGCGGCGCAACAAACAGAACAACAAACAAGGGGAGGTGGACGCGTAGAGCTTCACAGTTTGAGTTAATAAAGGCTGGAGGAACAATAGCTGTTTGTGCCATCAACTCTGCAAAGGTTTCTGAAGGGAACCTGCCGTCCCTAGGGCCAAGTGCAATCTAGTTTCAAAAACAAATCCTGGAAGAAAGTAAACTAGCTTAACTCGAGAGGGAAAGAATATATCTCAGAGAAGCCGAAACGTCTTCAATTGACTAATTGGATCAACGTTGTTTAAATATTGAGCTGTGAAACAAAAAGGTACTACTAATTTGGCTGGGGTCAAACAGTGCAATCCTTCCTCTCACTTCTGGATTTCAAGGTTTGCAGCCAGCTGTGCAGCTGCCCCCCACAACAGCATCCATTGGTGTCTTGATTCCCTGTAAAGCTCCATCCAAAGCCTATCAGGTTTAGAGTCCATTTGTGTTTTCATCATCTCTCAGCCTTGAATTTACCTAACTATCCGTGGACTCAGATGTTTTGTGGCATTTCTGAAACTGCAATTTTACTACAAGATTAGGGTAGAAAAAAAGAATAAAGAGAACTGTTTCACATGAAGAAGACTTGTAGATTTCCATTTTTTGTTCAGGTTCGCAGAGCACAGGGAAGTGCCTGTATGTTGCAGTAAGTCGTGGGCTGTTACAAGGCTCAGGGGAGTAGAAAAGGGATTTTTTTATGTGCTGAGCATCACAAGGACCCCCTCTGTGGCATCAATATTAAGGGTGACTGGGATATGTAGGCAGATCTGCTCTTCCTCCAGGGCTAAATCTACTTTTTTTTGGAAACTGTTGATATATGTGAACTTCTGAGGATATACAAATTGCACTTCATGTACATGTGGCTGCTACTTGGGCCAAATTCTTATTTACACTGGAGTAATTTTTGCATACACATTAAATACCAGAGAGGTGGAAAGAATCGTTAATGAAAATTAGTACCTAGTTCTTCATCAACACTGTCACCATATGTACATTATATCCCATGAAATGAAAAATCCAAGTTAAGCCTGTCAACAAATATCTTGTTTTCTTACACATTCTTTCCTCTAACTATATCCACAAGCAGATTGTCCATCAGTGCTGCAGGCAGCTTGTGACACACTGCTGTTTCAGTAATTACTGAAGGTCTGTATCACATTTGTGATGCTGTTCACCAGGGGGGTTCAAGCCTAGAAAGACAGGCGTCATCTTTTTTCTTTTGAAGCTGAGACCAAGACTGAGTCACTGGGCTGGCCACTGACTGGCTCAGCAAATCAACAATGGCTCCAAACATATTGTATTTATTGAATATTATGAGGGGAATAGTGAGATGTAGGATGGTAACAGCAGTGATACAAAGGGAGCTAGACAGCACCGGATAAGGAATCCAGTCAGGTATTGGCCAGTCACCAGGATGAGTATATTTATAACAAAGATCATTTGAGGGTCATAATCAGGACAGAAAGGGATTCTGCTTTGTTTGCACATAATCATCACCATTGTTCAGCACATCTTTAGGGTACAAAAATGCTTATGTATTTTCCAAGATTTAAACAAAAATAATGTTTTATTTTTTGCACATGGCGACTTCTTTATTCTCAGGTAAGCTGGGAGTTCTTCATTTAGGTTATGCAAATATTTACCTACAGAGAAGCTTACCTGCATTCCATGACTCTGCACCACACCATTTTCTTCCAGGGTCAGCAAAATTCTTAAAGGCTGGAGTGTAAAAATTGTGTTGCATTGCATTTGTGCGTTGCCTTTCCTTATCCACAGAAACTCACCTCATTTGCCTCTGTCCTTTTGCATAGAGAGTTTTATTTACAAATTGGCAGTAAAGCGCTGTAGTCTCTTTGACAGTTTGCAATTAATTGCACACAATCTGTTTAGGCTTCAAGATGCACCGTTCATAAATGATGATATATTCCAAAAAGCAGCTCAATTGGCTGCTTTGCATATTGCATATATTTTTCATATTTCTGAGACAGGACATATGCAAAATCATTTTACTGTGGCAAAAAACACAGGAATGATTATTTGGAAGAAAGGCCAGAGGCCAGAGGTTCTGTATCTAATTCTTTCACTCACCTACTGCAGACTGTATCTAATATTTCTCTGCCTTTCTTCTGCATCTGCACAAGGTTGTTTTTTTCTTCTAAGAGCTGGAATTCAGTGAATGAAAGTGTAATTTATTATTATTCATATATTCCAATAAATGGTTGCAGTGCTTTAGCATTGCTCTTAAGTCAGTCAGGAGTTAAAGAAATAGAGAATTATAAGAAACAGCAGTTCAGTTCATCTGATAAGCCTGCATTGAAATGCTACTTGTGGAATAACCTTCTCCAAACAAGAAACTGATACAGGTGTATGTGCTAAATGGATCTTGGAGTCTTCAGAAGCTTCTTCTCTTTTCCCTTATCTTTGGTGTAGAGTGATATGAGTCATGTGGCCCAAATCTCTAAAAGCAACTTTTACTACTTAAAGTATTTAAATGTGCCAGTAAATACCTTATATTGACATTATACCTATCATCATTCTTACAATGAGCTCCTGCTTATTTTCATTTTTCCCTCTTCCCTCCCACCCTACATTCCTGTTTTGAATTAATGGACAACTCTCAGAAAAGTGACATACACTTTAATGATACATGCAATACTATAATTGAATCAAACTACTTTGTTTCCCCAAAAAGCTATTCTTTATTTGCTGGCAGGCTGCTTGTTTGTGTTCCTAACATTGTCAGTCACATCAGGAAAGCCATCTTAGTCATAAAATAGCTGTTGTAGAGGAAGTATTATTGGTTCTGTACGGGGCTTTTTAGCAGTAATTTTGTACCACTTTTAGTAATTTTGAGAGTCACCCAAGCATCATTGATACAAACCATTTGCAATGACATGCAATGATGCCTGCATAGTATTTTTGCAAGCAAAATAAAATAAGACATTTTGGTGGTAACATGTAAATTAGCCTTGAGGCTTGCAATGTAATGCTCATCAAGTGTGTAACATTTAATTACAAGACCACTGAGCATGAGTGAGGTCCCCTGAGCTTTTCATCCCTACAACAGAAAGATTCCCCCACTGAACTAATGATTTGAATCCTCTCATCAGATGTGGAGTGAATTTGCTCATCTTTAAGCAGACCAAACCGGGTTTTAGGGGTCTGATGCCTTTCAGGATCCTGTTTGGTAAAGCACTTCATGGAGCTACTGCTGCTTGAGAGACCTTGTTGAATCCCACCTGCAAGGATCTGAGAACTGCGGGCAGGAGGTACAACATACCATCAGCCCATAATTACAGGGAATTGAATCTGAAGTACAAAAGCTCAGTATGGGCCATTCTGGTTCCTACCTTAATAAACAAAACAGTACTATATTCAGGAGTTACCTGAATGCAGTATCTTCATACATTCTTTCAGAACTTGTTGCTTTTGTCATGCCCAAGTGTACAGCAGCACGGATATTCCAGCAATTCTGTGTTCTGCCCTGACTCAGTGCAGTTTCCATCCACTTGGGCATTGAAGCACAGGTTAGATCTTTCACTGGGTCTAGTCTACCTCACTAGCACAAACAAAGCTAAAATATTATTTGTCTCAGCCTTTATGTCTAGATGGTTCTGGGAAGTGAATGCTTTGTTGGGGTCCAGGTTTCAAGCTGGGTACCTGTTTTCTATGTCATGACCTCTAATATTCACAAGGTGGCTGGTGTGGTGAAAGAGTGGTAAAACAAGGGAGAAATGCCCCCAGCCAGATTAAATACATGGGCATAAATCCTCCAAGCCTGTTCAGGGCTATATAACTGCCTGTCCTCTGCAGACAGCTTGGAATCCTCTTGTTAGGGTTGCCAGTGGAGATGCCTGGGGGTCCAGCAGAGGACTAGCAAGTGTCTAAGAAGATATGTGGCTATCTTTGATGAGCTACTCTAAAAAAAAAAAAAAAAGTAAACACAAAACAAAAAACCCCCAAAACCAAAACCTAAAACCAAACAAAAAACAAACCCTATCACCACAGAAAGATATAGGGCAAAATAAATTAATACTGTTATGACAGAGTAAACAATATAACGGCCTAGTTTTGCTCAAAATTTTAAGGGCTTCCTAATTTTTGAGTTTTGAATACTTCAAATTGACAAAATTAGCATGTCAGGAAGAAGGAAAGTTTACAAGAATTTGATTCTAAAAATTGATTAAAATTATTTGAATTAACTTCTTGATTACAAGAATCAAATAGAAAACCAATTAGCCATTTCAAAATCCATAACTGGTGCTGTTTTCCAGTAAGTTTAAGAGAGAAAACATTACTCTGTAGGTTTGCTCTCTGTCTAAGAGCAGCAAATGTATTTGATAACTTGCTTGTTACAGACAACTCTATGTGTGTGTTGTCCTAGTTCTCTAGACACCGGAAAAGGAGAAGCCTGAGGAACTGGGTGCCCTGCTGGATGTGGAAAAGAATATGACTCAATCTGAGGTAGCTGCTGTTAATGTTCTGAAATATCCTGGCTTCCCAATACTGAAGTGTTACCTTTTTATGCAAATGGTAGTCACAACAGCAGGTTCAGTCTTCGCTATTTCATGATTAGTGTTCTCATGTCCAATCAATAAATCCCCTGAGTCTCTTCCTGAAATGGCCGTCTTGCTCAGTCTCTCCAGTAGGGAGGTCTATTTAGCAGCAGGAGGTTTTCAACAGACCAAAATGTGGAATCAATATCCTGAGAATAATCTGTCCACTTGTCTTTATGAAATATTTGTGTTTTTCCATGCAAGTTCTAACCGACCAAATGACTTTTCCAATATGTAAGGGTTTAGTGCCTTGTATGGAAATGCATCAACGACACAATTGCCAGCTCATCTGAGGGGATCTCTCAAGGTCACTGGTGAATTGACTGAAGAGCTTCAATAAAGCTTTAAAGTCAAGTCATTCAGATACAGACACCCACCTAAACGGTTACAAACTGTCCATAAGCTACTCCAGTATACAGGTGAGGGTAGTCTCGGTAGGACACGGAGCTTTCCTCTCCTGAGCTCACTCCACACAGCTTGTGTTACACGAGACAGAAGTGGAACAGCTCTCAGCTGCATGCATACCTTCCCGAGGGAAGGGGCACTGATGCCAGCCTCCTTCCTCAGTTATTTTTACCTGCTGCATGGTTTGCAGCCTGGTGCAGTACAGACAGCAGCCCCTCCACACCTGTCCCTTGGGCAGAGAGCAGGGGCAGGGAAGCCCCTCTGCGTTCCATCCCTCAGGTATCCCTCTCTGGTTTTAGTTGTACCATGAGACCGTTTTTTCCTTTGAAAAGTAAATACAATAACATTGTTATTAATAATTTTAATAATAATGGTGATTTAAGAGGACTTAAAAGTTATTCAAAATTACTTTCTTTTCTTGACTCCTTTAATATAGTCATAAGAATACAGTAATCTCCACATGTCTCTTCTGATCTGGGATATATCTATTCTTATCGTAGCTTTCAAAAGGGAAGCCTTCAGCAAAGGGTCTGAGGTTACATTTTCATTTTTAGCTTGGTTTCCTAAGGAAATGAGGGTCATGCCATTACTGTCTGTCTGTCTGCTCTTATTTTTCTGTCATAATGCCTTACAGGAACCTTTGAGCCTGTCAGTCAACCTCAGTCAGAGTGAAAAAGCCCTGTAAGTCTCAAGAATAAACAGATGCCTGTAAGACTTCATGGGCATGGTTGGTTAAGGAGCAGAAGGACACACAGACTAGACCTTTTGCTGAGCAAAGGTGAGGGAAACACAGCCAGTGCCACCTGCTTGGCAGCAGCTGATGGACAAACCAAGACTGGCCACTCATCAGCATGAGGCTAAATTTGGACAAGCCACGGCAGAAGCAGTTTCTTGGCTGGTGAGGGCGTGACAGTGACCCAGCTGCTCCCAGAGTGGGAGGCTCCCAGGAGGGCAGGGCACCTCTCCCTTGCAGGCACATCTCTACTTCTGTGCTTCACAGCTGTAATTACAAATCTGTCATCAAATTGTGCCTTCCCTGCCAAAATAGTCAGGATGTTTTGCAGATTGCACACAGCGACACCATTCCTGTTCTAGGGGGATTACAATTTAGGGATATAATTTATAATGAGTTCAAAAACCTACTGTCTGTCTAAATTTTGAGTCACAAACTGGGATATAATCTCATTGCATCAAAAACATCCAGCTGTTCTCAGCTAGGGTCTGGCCCTTTGTTTAGTGTAGCTTTCCCTGATTTAAGAGATGCAGGGCTGAACTTGGACTGTGATGCCTCGTATTTGGTTAGCAGCACTTGACAGGATAATGTAAGTGCATTGGTTGGATATATCTAATATGTAGCAGCACTATGTGTAGGCCAAAGCAGCGAGAGAAATCTCCTCAAAAATACTTACAAAACTGAACAACCAATGATAGCAAAGAAAAGGCATTCACCATGGAAAAAAAAAAAACAAAACCACAAAATCAACAGATTATGCAAGCTACTCTGAAGTTTCCACTGCTAGCATCTCAAGGCTTTATTATCAAATATCAAAAAATCATTACTGCAATATCAAAACATTCATAATAACAATATAAAAACTGTACTCAATCTGTTCCTGCAGGGATCTGATCTAAAATCCAGAAGAAAAGAAATATAGTTGCTGTGAAAATGGCAGCTAGCCAGTTCAATCAGTCTGCCAGCCTGGTTCTATAATTAGCTACTGCACCTCGATGCCACCACTGTGGATAACTTCAAAGGAGCTGCTCAGGCAAACAAACTATAACTAAATCAGGCAAAATATGAAATCTTTTAGAAAAGCTTGAAACTGCTGTTATCAGGTGCTCTATTTGTGGCTTTGTGTCTTTTTATATGTAAAGTAACAGATTCCCAATCATTTAGAAATTCTGACTTAGACACTCAGCCTTGCATCCTCCTACAAAAGACCAGTTCTTATCAGCTTTAATGTTCTCCAGATATCAGAAGCAAGTCACTTCAGATTGCATGGGAAACCTTCATCCTTGCTGCCTGTTGGAATGAAGTTTTAAGGAAAACATGTTTCTACATGGAGGAGTTCTTATGTTTGAGAGTAATTCTGTACCTTTAGTGAGTACCGATGGATAGTATTTTCAAAACTCCTCTTGGAACCTAGTTCATAATGGCAGTATTTGGTGGGGGGAGGGAGGATGTTCAGGGACTGTGGGGGTTAATGTCAATCCATTTTCTAGTATAACAAAAAAAAAAGAAAATAAAGATTTTTGGTCCAGTTTGCCCAGAGTGATCTGCTTCAATCTTGTTTGACATATAAAACCCCATGTCTCACCTGAGATTTATAACCCCACTCATCTCTTTGCAGTGCACTATTGTATTTAACAGATCTTTATAAAAGCCTCCTGTGTTTGGGGACAAATCATAAATACACGCTAGTAACAGATGTTCATCTTTTCTCAAGCTTAACATAAGTAAAACTCATTGTATTTCCATTATAACTTGTAAAATTTATACCTTTCTTTAGTGTGGCTTTCCTCTTGGATGTGTGGGTATCAGATGGCCCTTCTGAATCCCAGAAAATGCATGGAAGCATTAGACCAAAACAAGGTTTAAAGATTGAGGGATATACACAGGAATGACAGGGTTAAAGCAAGATGCTTTCAGTTGGACAAGCTCATGTGAGCTTGCTCTGTGATTTTACATTGTGGGAAAAGCCCTGTGGGAAAAGTACCCAGACACCCTCCTTTCTTCCCCCAAAATGAGATCTTTGTAGGTGAGGAATATCAAATCAAATAGCATGTGACCAGAGTGCAGATCTGGCTTGTATATATTATATAGTGCCTACATGTCCTTGGCTGTTCTGCTACAGGCAGACTGTCTGAAGTCACCCTCCAGCCTTTCAGCTCATAATCCACTTCCTGACAATAACTAGCAAAAGACTAACATTGCACTTGGCTCTGCAGCAGACTGAAAACAGCCCAGAGGCACGGCACAGGGTCAGCCTGCTGCTGGGCTGTTTGTTTATTTGGGTTGACATTTTCCTTTGTCGGGAGTCTGGTCCTTGTTATTCAGTGCGTACAGCCCTGCACATATCCTGTCTGTTTGACTGTCTTTGGATAAAAGTGGGTATTTTCCCATGTCAATAAATGTTATGGTGCGAAGCTGTGAGCTGGACTCTGAGGGAGCCACCCCCTGCTGAGTATCTCAGTTTTGCATTGAGTTCTCTTTGTTAATCATGTGCAAAATAAGGTGGTTTTCTGTCTAGCAAAAACCCAGTATTAATTTTTCATACGAGCACTAAAGTCTTGAACACAATCCTTGAGTGGCTTCAAAGAAAAAGGAATAATAAAACCAAAGAGCTACATTTTCCTTTTCCTTACCTTAGTTATTTGATATTTTAAGAAAACTTTTTAATGCAGAATTACAGTTCTCTCAGCTTCACGGTGACACATTCCTTCTGAGAACTACATTTGACCTTCAACTTTGTCCTTCATTAGCAGGATTACACCTAAACACTCCTTCATTTTACTGCAAATGAGACAGATGCAATGTGTATTCTGTTTGGCCCGAGCATTAGGATTATCCCAAGAGTGGCATTTATGTTCTTGTAGTTCCTTGGTATAAATAAATATCAAAGTAGGAAGACCAATCTGTACTCCACTAGGAATAATAAACTAAAATAATATGGCACTGATTCTGTTTGGGTTGTCTAAATGTGTTTTTATGATTGTATATGTTTATGGTTTTCTCACACAGCAACCATGAATTCCAGGCAATTAAAAAGGACATGAGTTCTGAAGCATTTTAAAAGGGGCTTTGCTTTCCAAATGGTGTGTATTAAAAGTAGAATATATTTTTTTGACAGAACTACTGCAAAGTCAACAGTCACACATTTGCCCTGCTCCAAATTTCTTCTCCTTTTCCCACCTGAAATGACTAATTAGAATATTTCTGTAAGTTGAGAAGAAAGGCAGGGAAGGATTCCTTTTATGTTTGCACATATATTAGATGCATTGCTAACTTAAGACTCAGCCTGCAGGCCCCAAATTTGAAAGCAGCTCAGAGGGAGAAAGTGGCAGGTCTTGTATAAGGTGTACCAACCTGCCTGTACCATTTGCTTTTTCAGGGTGAACCAGTCCAGTCTCACCGCTCACATGATGGACCTTTGATAGACAATAGATGTGGGCAAATATACATAAAAATTCTGGGATAAGAAACTCTTGAGTCCACAAATAGTCATATTTTGTGAAAGAAAATCACTAGGGATTTCTGCCACTTCGGTCATAGGATGTGTGCTCTTCTGCCTCCTTCACTGTACCTTTGGTCCATCCACCTGTTACATAATTATTTTACCAGGTGCATAATCCTAAAGAGACTTTTTAACCCATTGTGCTTAGGTGCAGAATGTCAGCTATTTAGTAGAAATGTATCATCATGTCATAATTGAATATTTATTTTGTTGGAGCACCAAGAGACCAATCCTGTCAGATTTCCTCTGTTAAATTTTTAATGAATGATAGTCCCTGACAAGCTGACATGAGTGTGAGAGAGCAGGAATTGACACAAGCTTCTGGTGTTTCCAGAGGAAGGGTGCAAATCCTGCCCAGGACTCTCGGTTAGCAATGACATCCTTCTAGAGATAAGACAGGCACTTCTGGGAAAACTTCTACCAGTAACAGGGCAAAGAGGAAAAACCCTGATGAGCCAAAACTGTTTCCAAAAGCAAGAAAAAGCAATCCTGTCCCTCCGGGGAGATTAGAAGGCAGGAAAACGAAATAAGCAGAATGGGGGAAATCCAACTTATTATTTGAAAATTATAGCCCAATTTTTGCACATTTAATCAAACCATGCTCTGAGCCAGCAAAATTACCCATCATTAATGGACATGGCCAAGGTGGCTGTTCAGTACCAGCTGCAGCAGCAGAACCAGCAGTGCCCTGGGTAAGGGCTGCACTGCAGGAGCCCAGCTCTCCTCCTTGCCTGTCTGGAAAGTCTCTGGCTTGTCTATGACAGCAGGAAATGTTTTTAAATCTGAACAATGCAGGAGATCTGAGGGCATACAGCACAGATAATGAAAAGAAAAAGGAACTATTACTTGGAAATGATTGTTGCTTTGTCACTTTTCCTTAATTTCCTCAGTAACTGGTAAAAAACGTTCCTTAGAAAATATTTAGGAAATAACATCCATAATGCCATTTCCCTCCCTCAGTCTTAGCTATTGTTTCCATCCTTTTACTTTTGATGACAGGTGAGTTTCAATTGTAGTCCTTTTTATGAATACTCAGTGTATAAATTATGCAGATTAAAGTCTCTAATTTCAGAGCAAATTTCAAAGATTCTTTTCTTCTTGTGGTGTTTAACAACTGCATAACATTTTTAGTTAGTTCTTCAAAGGCTTTATGATTAAAATTTTTGTTTTAAATAATGCCCATAAATCCCTACAGTCATTTATGAAGGCAGAAGCTGAAAGAATTAAATAAAAAGGTTTAATCTTCAGTTAATTAGTTTGACTCACGTAAATAATACTGAAGTCCACACTGTAAATTGAAAGTATGGCTACAACAAACTGACCATCAGTCAGACCATCACCTGGTGCAAGTGTTCTTGAAGTTAGGACAGCAAAAGCAGTGTACATCAACAAAGAAATAAAGTATTATCAAGGCTCTGTTTCTGAAAGAAATCCCCTTTATTGTTCCACACTGAAGTTAGGGAGCTACATGCTGGGGGACAAGGAGGTTTGGATTTTAAGGCTCAGATCTCAAGGTTGGGAAGTAATTTCCTGCATTGCCATTTTCAGTTTTAAGCCTTACTACTTGTTTCTCTTCAATATAATATAAAAAACCATCTCTCATTCCACAAAAACTTTTCGGTTATCAAACCAACTTCTTGTCAGACATTCATATGGAAGAGATCTCCCAAAGCTGCCAACTCTAATAGTAAATACTTCCCTCCAGTATGTAGGAGACCAGCTTCCAATGGATACTGATTTATGTAAAATGAAGCAGTTTGATCAGGAGCAGTTGAACAAGGCCCTGGAGCAGTGCGTTGCCTGAAGGCTGGTAACTTAGTAAGGATGAAAAAGCCATGTATTTGTGTGCCTGCACAAATCCAACAGAGAGATCTGAACAGCAGGTTCCTGTATTTCTTGCATGAGCTCCCTGACTGTGCTGCTGGTCACACCAGCACAGGCAAAGGCCTTCCTTAGTTACAGCCTTGTAAAAATCAGTATTTTAGCTCCTACAAAACGGATTCGGCTTTGACATTTGGTGCCTGACAATGACACACCATTTATTGGAATATTCCTAGTTAACCTGGCTTGCATGTTTTGCTATTAAAGCCCCCCAAATTAAGAAGGAACCAAATCAGAGAAATATGAAATTATCCTGAAAATCCTGCGCAGCTTCCTTTTGTGTGGGATGACAATTAAACTGCTGAAGGTCAGCTACAGTCTTATGGCTGTTAGGTTTGGATTGCTGTGCGTCACAAGCCTTTTCACAAGCACCTGACAAATCTCTCTCATTAATAACAAATGACAATCTCACTGGTACTACAATGCATGTTACATTTAATCAATTTGCTATTTGTATTCATTATGTACATCTTCCATTTTGAGTCATGAAAAATTGAGAAGTAATTACAACATGGAAGGGCATCACGGATAACAAATGAGATAAGATGAGAAAAAGTTCTAATAACTGGTCAGTTGTGCTTGCCAGTACCTTTAAAGTAATTAAGGCAGGAAATAAGACAATTGTGTGCCTTTGAAGTGAAACAGACCATCAGAATAACCACTGGCATGGTACACTGGTTATGAGAAAAATTAAATCCTCAAAACATGTAAAGTGGTTAAGATGAGCTTTAAGGAGTTTTTAAACTACAGCTATTACTTAAAGAAGTCAAAGTAACTTCTGTGAGTGAAATGTAATTGCAATGCCTGGTAGCATGATCCTGCTGTAAGTCTGCCTGTGAGCATCTCCATTATAGCCCCCAGTGCCAGGGGCTGCTAGCTCATCTTTTTTACATTTCAACAGCCTCAAAGAAGGCAAACAAATTAGTGACTCAGATGTCTATTTCTCTGCTAAAAATAGGAAGACACATTAAACTGGTTTTAATCAAGAGAATACCAAGATGATGACAAACTTTTAGGATTTCAGTTGCATTTTCTTGTGAACCAGAGGATTACCTTAAAAAATGGAAGTGGAAGAAACCATGTCTCTGAGACAGAGAGGCTGATGCAGCTTTGTTCTTTGGCAAGATTTTGAAAAGTGGAACAGCCACATTATCTGCTTTTACGGAACAGCTGCTGAGTAGCCTGTTAGTTCATTAGATTTTTCCAGACCTAGACAAACACATAAGAACAAAGGTTCACTTTAAGAGACCTAATTTAATCTTGAACACAACTTTGAGGAACTTAAGTGTCTGCAGCAGTCCTGGGAATTCCTCTGCCCACCCCTTTCCTCTGGGTTCCAGAGATCCATAACTTTCTCCATGTGCCAGCCACGATGAAGATGAGCAGTATGCTGGCACCTGGACCACCCAGGGCAAACAGCAAGCACCCCAGGGGCCAGTCCTAGTAAGCACACTAGATCTGGCTTCTTAAGAATGCCACTATGGGCCCTGCTTCAAGTTAAAATTTCTGTCACCTAAGATACCACTCAGAAGAGTAGAGTGTAGTGGGCTGGTCACAGGCAGTATTCTGCGTCTGCATGGTAGATCTTCCTGAAAAAAAATTTAAAATTAATGCATTAAGTTCTTAATAGCTACATCTTGTGCTTCAGAATTAAAATTCAGCCTTCTAATGCTTTGGGAGAGACAGCAGCCAGAGGTTCTTGCTACACAGAGTCACAAATATAAATTTTATGCCATTTCTGCTTAAAAGAGTAGCTTTAGCATTGATTTCAAACAGAAAACAGAGTAAAGACATAAGAACAGAAAAAGACATGGCTGACAATCTCTTTCTTGAGAAAGAGAACCACAGTGAGAAGGGAAGGCAAAACTGCTGAGGAAGGTGATGACTGTATTGCTGTGACATCTAGAAAGCAGAGTTTGGTCATAAAAAACTGCTCAGCATTAGCAATTATAGTAGCTTTTCTTTGACATTGCCCCTGAAGTTTAGAGGGAAAATCATTGATTTCATAATGAAAGCTATTCATTTTGCAAAGGTTTATTGTAAGGTGTCATGAGGAAAGGCATCCTCAAGATACCAAGAAATATAACAAAAAACCTGCAAAAAAGCTGTAAGGAATTCTAAATCACTGCATTGCCTTGATATTAATGTAAGTAGGTACTAAATGCACTGGCTGATTAATGCTTCATTCCCCTTAAGGGAAGAGAATTAATAAAACAATATTCAAGGAAAGGCAGGAGTGAATAAAACCAGTACTAGCAGCACAGTGATTACATGGGAAACAAGACTCAGTAAAGCTACTGTGCTTTCTCAGGTAGGATTTGATCTAGAAATTAACAGCTAAAGTCATTCAATGAGGCAGTGCAAAGCCTTCATTACCTTCAAGTGAAACATTTGTCATCACCTCAGTCCCTTACCAGCTCTCTGTGTGTGCATATGCACACTGTATAGTCTATTCCCCATCAGCAGTGGGGTGTGAAAATTCTCGGCTTAAGTCATTCTAGAAAAGTTTCATCTTATTGGGGAGCTTTTCTAAGCTGCCTGTTGGACAGGATTGCAACTGTTTATTTGTCACCACCCTGTAGTCAACAAGAATGGTAGATTTTTGTGAAATCACAGAAGTACGAGCTTTTTGAAGAACAGACTATAAATGTATGAAGACCTTCTCTGAAGGAGAACAAGGACGTCTGTGTGCTGGATATTGGGCTTTGTAAATGAGGCTCCAGACAGTTCATCGGTATAAACAAAGGAGTAAAGGCAAGGCTAAAAAAAAGAAGGTGATATTCAGGACAGAATTTTCTAGACTGATGTGAACTTCAAATGGAAAGAGAAGAGTTTTTGGTGTTTTATAGGACATGTCCCCGTCAGCTTCAGCATAATAAAACATGCTGGCTCCCAGTGCTTCATAGCATTTGCCAGGCCAACTAGACCTCAATCCCTTCTTGGTGTGTCATACTGCTGCAGGGTGCAGAGCCTCCTGCAGCTCTCTGCAGGGACAGCAGCCCCACAGCTTGTAGGTGCAATTTATATACAAACACCTAAAAGATATTTCAGGTATTAAAAATATTAGGTGATGGAATGATGTAAATTAGAACCATGCATCCAGATTCCTAGATTTATTAATCTATTGTAGGTCTGGTGTTTACTTAGAAGGAGGTTTATATATCAAGCACTCTGAGTAGTGGTATGTACTCAACTGCTATTGACTCACAACTGGTTGGAAGTAATTATATGATTTCTCAATAAGCATCAGAAGTCAGCCATAAAGTTCAATTATTTTGACATAAGAGATCAATAACAGGAATCTGAAGCAATTACAGGCCCATGATTCAGAAACTGCTTGGCTAAAAATGATCACGGGGTGAATCAGTCCCTGACTACAGGTTCAATTGGCAGTGTGGTTCTTCACATCAAAGCACATGTAATCAGTGCTTTATGCTACTAACCTAAACTGTTATTATTTTGCATTTCCAGAACACACCTTGCACCATGGACTGCATCCTGGGCTGAACACATCCTGTCCCAGAGTAATTCTGAATGTAATACCGAACTCTGTCATCATTCATATCTGTGAAAAGCACAAGCGATAACAGTGTACATTCACATCTTTTAAATCATCATCAATGTGCTGTCTCCCACATTAAATATTAATCAAACTTCTGAGTCAACAAGTTTCATCACTGAGGCAAACAGAAGGCAGTACTAGGATGCCTACTGACAGGGCCAGCCCTAAGCAATAGTTCTGGATGCTCCTCCAAAGCACTCCTGCTGCCCTTTCCCTCCCTGAAAGGACTGGCATCCAGCTCTGCTGTCACAACTCAGCTGCGTGGCCAAGTCGTTACCGTGTGCTTCCCACTCCACATTGCACTGCCTCCTGCCACTATCCCAAAGTGACCCTGCAAACACCTAAAAGTGTCACTAGTGCAGAGGTACCACATCCCTTTGATGATTGCCTTGCTCCTGGTGTCTCCTCCTCGCTCCTTTGCTGTAGTCAGCCGACAGCTGGCACTAAACACCAGTGGGTTTTCCTGAGTATGATAATGATTTGACATAAAAGATAATGTTAGACACAGTTAGGTACAGATGTGACTTTGGCAGTTCCCCTCCTTTCTCATTTCCTTCTGCTGTCTTTAAAACAAGTCTACAGCAAGCAAAAATGAGCAATGAAATATTGCTGCTCTCTGGTTTGTTTTGTTTTATTTATTAGTAGTGCTGCATCCAAACAGACATTGACTGTGGTTTCATCTGAATGGGCCTGAACAGGGTCCACCCTTAGGAAACAGAGATATTTCCACTTCTGCATTGCAACCATTACACTCCAAGAATGTGGAGGGCAGTTCTGAAGTACAACATATTATCTTAAAATGCAAAAGAAGTGAAGATATGTGTAAGTTAGGCTCTGCAATTTGTCCTTAATCACAGCCTAGGCTGTTCAGTAATATATTCTATAGAAGATACCATGTCTAAAAATTTGACCAACCATAGGGCTATGCTCCAAATGCATTGCTCTATTTGTTTTCAATCGAATTATTCAACTGAGTTGAAAAAAATCCAAAAGACAATGTGGTGGTTTGATTTTTAGGCTTTTCTGGGAGACAGATCACATGGTTTGCTGTATCCAAATGAAGTATTCCATCCCATTTTACGTCAGCTTAGATATAAGAAGGGATAGACGGAAGTTTTGAGTCAGTCCTTTTCCGGTGGTGAAGAGCATCGGTCGGGGACCTGCTGTCTCTTCAGGGAGAGCTGCATATCTCTCTCTGGGAAATAGACCTTGTTTACTTGTTTTTTATTGTTTGTGTGTGTGTGCATATAGTAATATTAAGTTCCTTTCTTTTCCCTGTGTATATATATATATTTGTATAAATTCATACTGCTTCCAGTATGAAGTGTATTAGAATCCACTTTTCACCTAATGTGGTTCCTTTTTTCCCCCTTTTCCCCCTGCGGGTTGGGGAGGGGGGGGGGGGTGGGAGCTGTTGTTTTGGGGCCTCTGGATATTTGCCTTCGGCCAGGGATAAACTACTACAGACCAAAAAAAACCCAACAAATCCCCCCAAAACCCCAACACCAAATGTGTCCCCCCCCTCCCAAACACAGGAAAGATTTATTTTAGTAGGTTCAATAGTTCAGATACTGTTCACCTTAGCAATGAACATGCACTGCGTCCTTGTGCAGACAAAAATTTTTCTGTGTCCTTCTGTTGGTGATAGTAACCAGAGACATGGCTTTAAAAAGACAAGACAAAATCCTTTCCCTTCTTACTCTCCGTCTTAACTGAAAAGTCATTGTTATTTTAAATGGTTTAACCAATACCAGAATGGTTTAAAAACAGGAAGATTGTAATGAAGGTATTGTTTATATTTTCCCCCACCAACCGTCAAAATCCTCACACTTTATTTTCAAAACTATAAACTTCAGAGAGATTTTCTCACAAAAAACAACTCCTGAAAAGCAAGGCAGGCTCATGCCACCGAGAAATGCTAAAGAGCCCCATTCAAGTTTGTTAGACAGTTGACTCTCAAGAAACCAGAACTTTCTTTAGAAGCAACCAGAAAGGCTGTGTGAAGGCAAACACCTGAGCAGAACAGCTTATAGTGAAAATACCTTAAATCTTTTAAACACTGCCTGTAATCCTGTTTTGTATCCTTTAGAACAATAAAGAAAATTACTAATTTTACACTAGCATCATAGTACCAGTGTCTTAATCAGTGTTCTTAATAAGTCATCATAATAGCATGTCTTGTTTTCAAGTATGGGTTCATTAACTGGACAGAAAGATCCTAAAATGTTCAGACCATTCAAGCTGTGCCTTAAAACAACATGGCTATGTCCTGGTTGTGCTAAAGGGACATCTCAAATTAGATCTTTACACTCTTATTTTCCCAAAGATTGTTCCTGTACCCCTGCTACTACCCATGTGTACGTGCAAGGTGACAGCAACAGCTCCTTGTTTCTTTAGAGCACTCCTGAGAACAATCCTGCTTGGAAACTCGCAGGCTCGTTAAAGCTAAAGCATGCCAGCAACCCAAGGCTGGCCAGTTCCTCAAAGGAATCTCACAGGCTTGGCATTACTTGTGTCCTTTGTCCAGAGACAGAACATTTGTGTCTTGAAACTGGAGCAACCAGCATAACTCGACAGCCAAACCAAATCTCACTGTCTGGACTTCTTCCTGGCACCTGTTTTCATGCTCCCTGCACGAAGCATTCCAAAAACAAGCTCCTTTCTGACAATTCCCCAGTGAGCCACTCACTTCTAAGTTGTCCCTGACCACTGGGGCACAAATAAGGCAGAAGAAATGAGACTCCAACCACCTCTGTTAAAGGGAGCAAGTTCTTCTGCCACTTGACACCAGCATGCAGGTTTAGTGCCATCCTGCATTGCCTGCCATAGTTTTTGCCATTTCATAAATATCCATAGGGGGGTTTTATTTGCGGGGAGGTCTTTTGGCTAATTTGCAAAATTTGAGATGAAATTATTTTACTTTCTCCTTCCTTGGGATCTGTGGAAGGTACCTCTGCCATTCTGCTTGTGTGAGCACTGACCAATCCATCTCTTGAGAGACAACTAATTAGTCAGAGGGAGATTTAAGTCTTGTTCCTTAAGGAAGGAGGCAATGTTATGGTGGCAAAACCTGTCACCTTTGCCTGATCAACCTGAAGGGAGAAAGACTGTTACTTCATAGTCCAATCCATTCGTGTGACAGGGAAGGCTTGTCTAGGGTGGAAAATGTAATAATCTAAAAATATTCAAAGAGAAATCATCTCCAAGCAGTGCTAACATTTTCAGAGGCAGCTCTCCTCCGGTGCCACAAATGAAACAGATTATCAGCAACTAAGTGATGGGCAATTATTTAATGAGTTAATCTCATTAGGATATTTGCGCTCTCAGAAGAGACTCAACCCATTAGCTACATGAGAGCTTTGAAATAAGCCTTTCAAAAGGACTATTAGAATATGTTAAAATGGGGTTAATACGCTGTGGACTTAACCCAGCTGCCTGGCAGGAGGAAGAGGTCAGTGCTGGTGGGCTTCCCTGTAAGCCCCACAGCCATGGCAGCTAACAGACCCCATTCACCCCTAGAACCCATCAACTAACATCAATAGCAATTCGGATTCTTGTTTCTAAGGGTAACTTTGCTCTTCTGTACAATTTCACTTTGCTTTCTGATTTTGAATCCTATTCTTTTACCTGATCTGAATAGTCAAATCTGGACTAGTCTTATTTAGCATGCAAAACAAATAAAATCCCCAACCATCATAACAGTTTTAAGTTAAAGTTACTTCACCTCACATTCTCCATAGTGATGGAAACCCCTCTAACCCTTTCTCTTTTTTTTAACTAGAACATAATTTTAAAAAATGCAACAGCAGAGTCCTATCTAGAACAGCATCTTATCATTACTTCAATTTCAGTGGGATATCACAGCTTACATAATTGTACCTTTGTAATTTACATTCAGTAACTGGTTTCTGCTTGTTATATTTACTTACACTAGGGCTAGTAGAATTATTCACTGAAGTGAATATTATTTGACCCTATAACATTGAATGAAAGGCATTAATAGCAGAACTTAGAGAATATCTTCCAGCAATAATTAAAACTCAGGAATAATTTTTTCCATAATCATATATCACATTGAAGTGACAGGGAAACCTAATGCCTGATCATTCAGATCTTCTCCACAAAAGCAATCAAGAAATGTTCACCACATAATTGCTAATGCTACTTGTATTTATGGTTTTAAATGCAGTGATATGAAAGGTTCCAATTGTTTAGAATATTGTAAAATGTAAGTGTTAAGAAATGCATTTTCAGGAGTTTGGGGAACATTATTAAAGTTCATTTCCATGCTGCAGCTGCAGGAGTTGGAATTATGGAAGTGAAGAAGCTGTAAAATCGAAAAGGTCAGTAATGACATTCATCTATTCCAGCTGTCAAATCAAGGAAATGTTAACAAAACTAGTCTCTGGTAGAAAAGCTAATTGTCTGCTTGTATTTTGGCTGCCCCAATACACATACTCTACTGTGGCTAATCTATGGGAAAGATCACACTGGAACAGTATATCATTTTTTGAACAGGCTTCTAGTAAACAAATAAACCTAATTTCCCTAACCTGGCAAGCTCTAATGATTCTACAACCTAAATCAGTCTACAAAGCAGCCATAAGTTTCAAGTTTAAAGAAAACAGTATGTGAGTAAAGTTCATATAATCCTGGTAGCTGAGTTTTCAGAGTGCTGAGGGTACAGGGCAAATTTTAAATTTTACTCTAATGCAGTCCTGCAGGCAGCATGTCAAAAATGTCTCCTACCAAGGTGTGTTTTATTATAACAACATATAGAAAAGTTTCTTTCACAGGCCAAATCTTTTATAAGTGACCTGGATTTAATGATCCCACAGTGTGAGGGACCTTCCCTTCAACAGCTCATTCCCACGAGGTGAGAGTGCAAATGTAACGCACCTAAACACAAAATCATCAGTGGAGACTGAGGCTGAGACCTTTGTTATGGAGTGACAGGCCCCTGCCACGTGCAGAAAGAGCCCTCATCAAGGAACAGCAAGACACTTGTGCTTTTTATGATGCACCAAATCCTGCCTTGTACCGGGAATGATGTTCCTCAGCCACTGAGGCCAAAGAAAAGGGCCCCAGATGTGTAACGTGCCACTCTTTCAAGGCAGTCCAGTGATTAATCTACACAATCTCATTGCAAACCCCTCTGGCTATTTTCTATTGCTCTCTGGGTTTGTATTTTCACCCTACATGGTGCAGCTGTTACCAGGGGTTTATGAGGGCAACCTGAACAACCCCACACAGCTGACACTTGGGGTGAAGACAGTATTCCCATAATGCACGTATTACATCACCCCAGATTTTGATTTCTCCTGTGTTATGTAATACAAATGTGACAGAAACAAACCAGCTTGACCAATGACAACGTAATAACGTATTAGTATGTGGCTTTCTGGGCAACATTTTAAAAATCTTTCTACTGTGTGACTTCCTTCCTATGCAGATGTAGCAAAATCTAGAAACAATACCAGCAATTCATGAAATATTCAGGTGTACAGTTGCAATTCTTTAATAAATGGAAGTGACCTTCAAAACAGACATCCCAAAGATTAAGAGAACTTCTCAAAAGATGGCATTTGTCACTAATCAATGACTTGAAGAACTTACTCTTCCTAGCAATGAATACAAAAAAGACCTTTCAGGATTATACCACTTTAAAAGCAAATCATTCACAAAACCCACACAAAAGAACATTAATGAGCTAACAAAACAGCAGAATAAAACATCAAACAAGGAAATTGAAAGCATAAATCCCCTTGTGTCTACCAGTAACTACATCCATGTCTGGATTGCTGGAAAACCACTGACAAATCCATCTGCTGTTTCCAGGGGCTGGATGATGCTCTCTGCGTTAACTACATATCTTTTATTGTGATACTGTACTTCAAAATATTTATAGCATTTTACAAATGGATTTCCTTTTTCATAGTCACACAGTTAGCTCTAACTGGGTCACAGTATTGGAACAGGTGTAATCTCAGCAGAATACTGTAGGAAATCTGGGCTATATTAATGACTGATCCAATTACAGTGGAAATCTTTAGAAAACCCAGATTTATTAAGAACCAGGAGATAATTACAATGTACTTCTAGGGCTGACCAGATGGACAAGCCAGTCTCAAACTCTTTAAGGGCACTGGAGCTGAACAAGAGGTGCTTATGCCATTGCCTACGTAGTTGGAGAAATTCCCATTCTGAGGACATGATGAGAAAGCTGGAGGCTCCCTGTTGGCACCTGGGGTGGCTGAATCCGAACACACTCCAGCCCAGGAAGCAGCAAGGCTTACATGCTGCTGTGAGGACAGGGTGACAAAGGAAAAGGTATCCAGGAAAGAATGACAGCAGGAATCAAGAAACCTGAGGCAGCTTTTTGTCCAAGGAGACTATTTACACAAAAGAACTCTTTACGACTTAATAACAGACCCTCTTGACAAGCTACATTTTCTCTCCTGAATAGGAAATAAATGCCACCTCCCAGGTGCCAGTCTGATCTCACACTTAGAAACACAACCATCTACCACAGATTTGTACCAGAAAAAAAAGAATGAAAAATACTTGAGAAATCTGAGTATAAACAGCTCTTTTTACCAACCCAAAGGCAGGTAAAATTTCTAACAACCTCTGTGATCTTGGTAACAGGCTTCATCAGAGGGACCTGCCCTTGTCTCTAGGAAAGCTGCATCTGTGAGTAGTCCCATCAAAGTAATTTGGATCTAAGAGGATGTCTGACTTTAAACATTAAGTAAATTAGAAACTTCGCTGAATCAAGATCCTTTTTTTTTTTTTATAAGCTAAACATTTTACCAAAGAAGATATATTAAGCAGTAGAAGATAATATTTCTAATTTATAGAACTTCCTGCCAGCTTCAAGCTAGTAAATATTTACTTTTTAGCCAGTGATAGCTAATGTGACCTTTCTGTTATACACTTTACACCTGCACTATATTTTACTTTCAGTGTTAACATTCTTTCTAGTCCATCTTTCATTAACAAGCAGTATTTAAATATATGCAAATTTCATATTTTAGCTGATGTTTTAGGAACATTTTTAAGGTCACCCTGTTTGATCTATCACACAGACAGAGCAAATTTATGCATCATATATCCTATCTCTACTTGTTTTTTTACCTACATCTGTCTTCTCTGATTGCATTTGAATGGGGTTATTTTCTATTTTAAATAAAAGATTTATGCCTTAGCTGTCAGTTTGCCTTTATTTGAAAATTTAATTTTGTTTCTAGAAGTCTAGATTAACTTATTAGATTTAACTGTCCCTTGTGCATTGCAGCAATAGCAGAAGTATATTTTCCCTTGTGGATAGAGTACATAAACAAAATGCTCTTGACTTAAAAATAAAGAATGTTAATACTCAGACCAATACAGCACAGTGCAGGATACAAAAACTGGTGTTGTCATTTTTAATACTGATGGTGAGGAATGGGAATTGAGTAATAAATATGACAACTCACATATCCAGCAGCCTCCAAAACCTGGGAAATGCTTTACAGAGAAGGCATGCTCCCCCAGAAGTGGGGTTAGTGAACATCCTTTCATGACACAGCACCACTGGGACACACAACTTGATTCCTGATAGTAATGGATTTATTTAAATGAGGCAGAAATGAGAAACTGCACCACTGTTTCCAGTTAGTCAGAGGACTATTTATTGATTCAGTGCGGTATATCACATCTTCAGTGTGACATGTTCTTTAGCATCTCTCAGCAGTGCTACATTTGTAATATTTCCTCTCAGACTTTAGGGCTTTCCTAAAGGGGTAACCATCTCACTGCAGTTGCTGCCTGTGGTCTTTGCAATGTCCAAAACAGAGAAGTTCTCTGGAGTGGGGTGGGAGGTGACTGGGGGAGGTTAATTCTTTCAAATGTGTTCAGTTTTGACTCTTTTTCTCCATTTTTTCATTTCTAGAAGTACCTGGGCTTCTGACCCATTCTGTTATTTTCTCTTCGCACTGTGACATCCCTGTAGATCCAGACAGAATCTGGTTTTAATCAACCTCTGCATCTCCTATAAACACTCAAACCCTACAACTTGTGATTCTGTGCTCTCAACAATCTGCAATGCAAACAGAGAAAACAAAAAGCTGAAGGACATGTATTTACCTGGGTATCTTAATAAACCTTCAGTCACAAAGCAGCAAACCTTGTCCTGGTTCCTTTTGTTAACTACTGAACATCATGAAAACAGGTCTTTTGAGAAGAAAGGAGGAATTCCTTGTACAAAGAAAACAAAGCAATTACATGATGTTTTTTATCACTCACAAAGTATCAGCTGAGAGTTCAATGGCACAAATAACTACAAGGGTCCCTACTCTCCAAATTCAGGGCAACACAGCAGCTATTTAATACATGCAACGATGAAGAACAGCATGGCCATCTCCTTTTGAGGGATGTAGAACAGGGCAAATCTGTACCTGTTTGACAGCCTTCAGTCTGTGCCACTATATGCATCAAATGCTATCAAATACAAGCAACCACTGCCGTAACTGGTCAATTTTGTCATCAGGCCAGAACAAATTAAGCGAAAATACCATGCCCAGCCTCTGTGCACACAACACCATCGACACAAAAGTGGAGTGTTCCCAAGATTCCTGAAAAATCTTGTCAGCTCAGAAACACTCTAAGATAGGTATTTTAGACACTGTCATGAATGTGAGACTCCTGCTGTCTTATCCTGCTAAAGAATACACGTGACCTGTATGGCAGGAGTGACCACACTGGTGGAGGTACTGGGCAGGGGATCATCCAGGGAGGGGGGCTCACCGTGATCTGCTGTCTTGATAGCAGGTTCATCTGCTGAGGAGCAGGAGTAAAGCCACTCCAGCCTATTGCTTCTGCTCTGATGGCAAACATTCATCAAGGATGTGTTTGTTACATTAAATCTTACGCCAACGACCTTTCAAAACATCATACAAGACAATTAAAAGGCTAAGACCTGCAAGGAAGTAAACTGTGCACTACACACTTAAAAGTTTATTCATCACGCTTAAGAAGTAAAATGTATTATTGTGACAATTATTTTGTTGCAGATAGCACCTTTGAACACACAATAAATTGTACAAACCCCTGCACCAACACAGCTGAAGATATTGCTCCTCCTCCAAAGTAGTGTGGCTTTGATTTAACAAGTAATTAATTAATACACAAACCCTGGACAGAACTTTAATCTATCCCAGTGCCAAGTAATTAATCATTCATTCCACGCTTAATCCTGTTCTGATAAATGTAATTAATATTTCACCATGACACTGCAGAATAGAACAGTACCTGGGAGCAGAGAAGCCTTCCATTTCTCCTCTGCTGTAACTCTGAAGTGATAGGTGCTGTCTACAACTGACAAGTAATCCAGAATACAATGTTCCTCTGCAGTAGTAAATTAGGGTTTATGCATGGCATATATTGTGATTGTAATGAGGCTTTTCTTCTTCTGACCTATAACTAAACAACAACAACAACAACAACAACAAAGCAACAATAACAAAACAAACCACACAATAACTAAGAAAAATAAGTTGCCTGAGCTTGGTCAACCATTTTTCTAACCTGACAGCATTTGGGAAACCAGAGCTTGCAGTAATGTTTTGGTCTATACAATGTTACTGAACATATGCCAGGGGTGTGGAGAGAGAACAAAGCATGTGCAGATTGTCTGCTTCTGTCCACAGAGAGCAGTGCTGTGAGAAAAACCAACTGGATGAAGATTTAAGACCTAATTTTACTGCTGGAAGGTACTGGCATTTTTTGAAAGCTTGAAGTCTAATCAAGAAACATGTTGATGTGTACAAAATTAAATTGCAGGAAATCCTATGCTGATTTTTTTCAGGGTGACACATATCAGGTACCCACATATTTCAGTTGAGTTTTGCAAGAAAGATTGCATGAGAAACAAATTGACTCGGGATGCTGCTTCCCAATTACTCAGAAACACAGCGGCATCTCTTCAGAGCTGTCTCCTTGCTCAGCATTCTCCAGTACATTCTTCTCTCTAAACAAATGCTAACTATACTGTTATAATTTATTCTCACTCAAATGCAGAAAAAACCCCAAGACCCTTGATCAAGAATGCCAATTGTTCTGACAAGTTTTTTCAAGAAACCCAGTTTGTGGCACAAAACCCTCCCAGAGTCACGTACTGATGCTCAGACAGAGGCAGCTGCAATTTCTCCCCTTCCTAACATGCTATATCATGCTGCTACCCAGCTATCATTAATCTAATTCTCCATTATGTCCCAAATCAGTAAGGCGACAACTTTCAGATGAGAGTCTCTGGTGGAGTAGGACTAAATAGAGCCACACAGAACCAGGCAGTTTTAATTTGGGACCTGTCAAGATCTATTTCATATGCAAACCAATTTGCACACCTGATAACAGCTTATCTGAGGTGACTGATATTTCTAACATCTAGATGGCAATTCCACCCAATTATGCTGGACAGCATTTGCACAATTACAGAGAACTTCAATTTAGGATCATGTTTTATCAACTGACATTAATTTCAACATAACTTTGTTTTCCATGAGTTCTACATACCTTAAAAATGCACCTAACTTCTTGCTACTTGAATAGAACATATAGCTGTGAGGAACCTGAGTCATACCCTTTTCACAACATTTCTCAACGCTAAAATGCGACCTAAGTATCTAGTAAGTGCTAGTTTTAAATTTGTAAGAAACAACTGACCTGATTAAGAGCAATGAATCATTAAGGTAAGTGTCCTGCTCCTCTCACAGCCTGTACCTAAAGCTTCAAAGGAACGCCCTGGCCCCACTATAAAATCTAAACAATTATGTTTTATTTTTGTGTTTCTAGATCAAGCAAAAAGTTCTTTTGCACAGCAGACAACTTAAAAACCGATCTTTGCTGCATCTTCACCTTGTGCTTGCAGCAGTGGATGATATTTATACCCTTGTACCAATAGTCACATGGATTTGTTGGCCAGCTGCTGCACTGTCACCTCATTTCTGAATCCCACAAGGAACCTTTTCCATATTCATGAACACTGCATTAATTTCTAAGATCCTGGAAACTCTCACTGAAGCTGTGTGTTATAATCCAGTTGATTTTTTATTGCTTGAGATCAACAGAGCCTTAATTCACTGTAGAAACAACATCAAGTGGTATTTCATATATATACACATGTATTATGTCTTTGTTATCAGATCTGGATTTTATTTCTATTCATTCTAATTATTTAAAATAAAGGGAAGATTAAATTGATAAACATGAATGTACCATTCTACATTAGGTGATGAGATTTCATTATGAAGAGTAACTCCTGTAGGAAAAATGTATTTCTACTTTATAAGAGAACCAATGTTAAACTGAAATGGTAGCCATCAGCCAAGGCTAGAGCCATTCATGCTAATATGACCTTCAATTAGTGAAGCACACATCTTGAGACCCAGCCATTTTATCAGACATAGTGTAGGATAAGGAAATGCTGGTATCCTTGAAAAATTCTACTTTGAGGTGACCTTCTACTTAGCCAGACTCATTATGCAAAATAAAAATAATTGTGCATCTTCTTCCTGGCCTCACTTTAGAAGCTTTTCAGCAAACTTCAAATTACAAATAATGATTTAACTCATGGATTTATGCTAATATGTAGCAGCTCAGACAGTTAAACACATGCATCCTGTACAATTCCCCTGAGACACTGGTTTACAGTGTTTTCTTTTACTTAGCAGCAACAGCTATTAGCTTTTACTCAAAAAACCATACACATCCACTCTGGTCCAGACTTTTTAAATAGTAAATACCATTGTGACATCCTTACATAACAAAAACTTGGTGGTCCTCCACAGCAGTTTTCTCACTGAGGTGTCCAAATAGCAGCAAAGCTCTGCTGAAAGAGTGACTAACTTCAATGCTGAAGTAGCTGAATCATGAGATTTCTTTTATTCTCATCCAGAAATAAATCACCTTTGACATGGCAAACAAGTGGATATATGTCAAATTCCATTTGTAAGCTATAATATGTTCAAGAAGTTTGTTGTGCTAAACAAGTACTTTTCCTAGCCAGAAGGAAAATCAATGAGATCACCATGTGGAATTTTTTTCGTGAGCCCTTTCAGCAACATGCTGCAGGCAACAATGGAGTTCCATATAATGCCTATTTATAAACAGTTGTACTTCTTTTAAGTTTCATATTAGAATACAGAGAATTAAATTAGAGTGAAATGCTTAGGTACCTAAGTAGGAACAAGAGGCACAGGTATGAGATCTTAAGGTAACTGGAAGGTTGACTACTAGGAAGCAACCATCAGGACTAAGAACAGTGGAAAGCTCATGATACTGGAAAGGATAAGACCCATAAGACTCAGCACTAAAAGACAGAACAGTTGGTGAAAAAAGGGAAGACTTTCCAAAAAGATTAGAGAATTGGCAGGAATGGAGGGGGTATGCACAGGTAGTGACAGCTGGTATATGTATGTTGTCATTGCTTACTGTTGTCAGGTGAGATATAGCAACTTACATAAAAGGATTTGGATGCTCAAACCAATAGATAGGATGAGATAACAGACAGGTACAACAGGATCATGTTGTGTTGTTAGTGCAGGAGAGAGAATCTGAAAAAAACTTTCTTGTACTACACCTATACCCTTCCCTTTTGTTTCTTCATATACTCTGAGTATTCAAATAGGTCACAACACTTTTTTGTTCTTCCTTCCAAACTTGTTTTCTCTTCTGAAATGATTTTATTTATACTCCTCTTTGACTGTGCCCACCATCATGTATATACACACATTTCTTCAGCTCTCCCCCAGTCAGTTGAGGATGGAGACATTCCTGGGTATTTCAGCATGCCTGTAGAGGCCTTAGATTGGGGAGTTTGTTTGATTGTTGTTTTGTTCTGGTTTGTAAGTTTCTTTTTTTTTTTTTTTTTCTTATTATCCAGGTTTTGTTTGGTTGGTTTGGGTTGGCTTTGTAGGTTGCAGTTTTTTGTTCTTTTGGCTCTTTGTTGGTTTTTCCTTATTTAAATCATTTGAAAATAATGTGCATTTTTAGCACAGCCTCGTCAGCAAACAAGATGAAAGAAACTTATCCAGAACCAATTTGATATGAATAAGCAGACACTTCTTTATTCAGCATGCTGGGTACATGGGGGATTGCTCCTCCAAATTTGTTCCATTTACCAACAAAATCCATTCATTTTTCTACCTCTCTGGTGCATAAACCTATTCTCCCATTCATTTTTACTTCTCCTCTGTTACATAAGCCCATTCTTAAATTTAACTTTTACAATGATTGCCTCCACAGGTTATACATCTTTATTCAAAAACAATAACTAGTCAATTCTACTTAGCTTTACTGAATGGAATCCTTGATACTCAGATCAAGATGAGAAGGGCAAGGGGGTTTCCAAGCAGCATATGTGGTCCAGTAACTTCTTGGTGGGGTTGCATACTTCAAACACAACACTCCCAGCAATTCTACACATTATGTTTCACAATTTTCTACCTTTAATTGAACTACTCCTTTTCTCTGATCAGACCTCGATTGTTTTATCACAACTACTACTACTATATGATCAAATCTTAATTACTTATGAGACTATTGGCAATAGCCTTATGGTGGTGTGGCACGCAGTCTGCTGTTTTTGAGTGGAAGTCCTTCACATATACCACGTTCTTTGTCCCTGAGTGGTAAGAACAGTCAGAGGAGTCTGATGCCGAAAATCTCGGAATAAAGGAACAGCCTAGAGACAATTTGGTCTTTAAGAAGTAAGGTATTTATTGCCACCGTTGGGGAGCGAGGCAGTTGGCACTGCATAAACTCACTCCAAAGTGTCAGCGAAAAACCAGGTAATTTATCCAGTTGACATTCAAGATTCCAACATATTAATATACATATTCATGGCATTGTGATATCTAATTATCATACTCGTAGAAGCTGGAGTTTGGGCTGAGCTTGGGGCGGAGCCTTCCAGGATCTTCTCTTGACACATTTTTTAGGTGGTCTTTCTGGCCTTCAGCCTCTCTTCAGGGGTCATTTTCTCTTCTTTCTCACTGTGAACTCCCCACCTTTCTTTGTTAAGTGTCCTAGCTAGTCAGGCTTGCAAAGGCTCTTGGTTTAAGTCCTTCCCACCTTATTCAAATGGCCATGAATAGTCTCAAGTCCTTCCTACCTTATTCAAATATCCATGTTACCCTAATTTATAACCACTAGATTTATTGTATAGCACTCCTAGCATGCTTCTAAAGTTTTGGTCCAGCAAATAGAACAGGACAAGTTATCCATCAGGCATCAAGCAGAAAGAGCACCTAGCAATTTTCTAAGCGAGGCGGGTACCTTGCCTAACTCAGTTAACCCTTTCAGCGCCCGCTCTCGGTTCCGTCCCGGGCCCCGCGCGCCGTCCCCGCCCCGTTCCTGCAGCAGCAGCGCCACCTGCTGCCCCGCGCCGGCACTGCCGCCGCCGCCCAACAACCCCGAACCAACTTCTTTAATTGTTTGTGTCCTCGCTCTGCCGGGGCACAGCCCGATCCCACAGCGTGCCCTGCAAAGCTCCTGCTGGACGGCAGGGTCGGTAATATTTACGTGACATTTTCCAGCAGAGCGGTTCTAAAATCCTGGCTTTCTCCGCTTGAGTATAAAAAGGATAAAACCAGCAAAGGAAGAACAATCCTGATTAAGAGCGGCCACTACTGTAAACACTGAAGGGGGAGTCTGTCACCCTGCTCTCCAGAAGCACATCCAGCATCTCTCTTGGAGTATTTCAGTGGGCTATAGGGTTGAGATACGTGTGGCAGCAGACCAGGACAGCATACTAAGAGCAGCGTAGATGCATTTCCTAGAATAGCATTTCCAAATCATGTCTTTAGAGTAAAGGAATATCTTGTCTTCCAAGATCATGTTCTGCCAAGCTGTCACAACAGCTTAATTTACAAGCAATTAAGACACATTCGCTGGTAATTTCACATACACACACACACTTTGCTTGCTTACATTCCTGGGAATATACTTCGGGGGGTTTTTTAGGAGGAGCTTTTTTTTTCTCTTCACCACAGTTTGACAGAAGTCCTTCTGATGCCTTACAGAGGAGCAGTGGCCCACAAGACGAAAGCCTGAGAAACAGACCCACAGATGGAGCTGCAGGGATCCCTCATTTATCAGCTACTTGATTCATTTGATGTAGACCGATACTTGGTCTTGGCTTTGCTCTCTTTGGTCTCTGCTTTTTGTTGTTGTAATTTTGCTTTGGGGTTTTGTTTTTTTGTGATTTGTTTCATTTGGTTGAGTTGTGTTGGGGGTTTTTTTTGTTTGGTTGGTTTTTTTGTTGGTTTTTTTTAATTTATTTTGTGTTTATAACACCTGCATTAAATTCTTTTATGTATAAAAACAAAATCATGTATTGTACACAGGTAGTAAAAGACTGATTTGCTACTGTAGTGTGTTTCTCAAACTAGTTGAGTTCATTTAGGCAATGTACTTTATCAAAGCTGTATTTTGCCCACAGCAAAACAGTCAGCTGCTAGAGAGGAATAATTATTTTCATAATAAAATTTGGCTATATGACAGCTCATTGTATCCATTAAACAGCTACCTATTCTGCAGGCTGAAATCAGAACTTTCAGTTCTGATTTTCTTTCAGAGCTTTCAGAGTGTCTAGCTTGCTACTGAAATGATTTAAATAGGTCGAGTGTAACACTGTTAATATGACCAAGGCAAAAAGCCAGTCAATAAAAGTGTCAGTATTACCCTAATAAAGGGGGAAGGCCTTTGCTATTTCTCTGTAGCAGACAGTTTATTGTCCACCTGTATGCAATGGCTTCAGGACATCTGGCCACTTAATTGAGTATCAAGTCCAGAATGTCAAAGGAGTCATAAGCAAAATAATCAGTGGTCTAATTGTCTTTAGTACTGAAGACCCTTGATACGGGTTCAGGAGGATTCCCACACACAAACTGAAAGATGCTGAAACACAACTGAGGTAACAAAGCAAATTTATTAGTAAGCAAAGGTATCCTATTACTTGTGATAGAAAATCTTACATACTGACCCTTGGAATCCTAACAAGCTGCTAAGCAGGAAGAGGTGGGGCTGGTACTGGGTGGGAGGGGCAGGTGGGCAGTGCACCTTCAGGGTGTCCCCTGGATCAAAGTGATGTACATCTGGTCCTCCTCAGCCTCTCAGCCCAGGTCCACACCTTATATCTCCTCTCTCTGGAGTGAAATTTTGCCAGCTGCAGCATCAGTGCATGGCCAGTGCATGAGCCGAGGCTGCAACAGCTCAAGATGCTGACTCCAGGCTAACAATGGCTCTATTTATTTTTTTTTTGTTAAAAGCTAAGTTCTCAGCAGCTCAATGTTACACCAATGTTTCTTTCTCCAAGGCTGAGTTTTCCACAGTGAAACTATGCAGTATTTTCTCACACTACACCAATGAACACAACCATGGACCAAATATGACAAGGCCCTAAACACAACTCTGGTCCCTAACACATCAGTCTCTCATTGCTACAGATTAGGGCTTAAAAATACACTTGACATCTGGATTTTCTCGTTTATACAACAGAGTTAAAGTTCAATATACTGATATGAGCTGTAAGGCTAATTTCCTTCAGGGTGCAGTCAAAACATGTGGATCTCTACAACTTCGAGTGCACAGCTGTGGTGTGACTGCAGGTTCAGAAGGTGCTGTGGAAGCCCAAAGGCAGCTGATGTTAGACTGGACTGTGAGACCAGGTTGGTGGGCAGTGCTGGCCTATCTGGGTGTTTCCACTTCTGAAAGGGATCCCACATCCTGCATGTTAACCAGCTTCCTCCAGAATAGTTCTGGAAGGCAGTTCTTCGTCGTGATGATACCTGCCCTTGTGACCATTTTCTCAGGACACATTGCTCCTCCCTATCTGATGAGTCTGTCAGGGACCTGTGCTATCTCATGAAAAGGACAGCCATGGATTTGGAAAGCCATAGGCTGAAGTGATCTACTTCCCACACCTGTGTACTCAGAGGGTCAGCTACAAGGAGGGTGGGCTAACACAGACACTGAATTTGCTGGAAAACTGATACAACGGGGTTGCCATCTTGTCAGCTCATGTGCTTAGTTCTACTGAATTGTCACTAAATCCTCAGGCACCCTCAGATTATGAATGTTTCCAAGATGCTGAAAGGAAACATTAACACATTACATGGAGAAGGAAAACAAGAGAAGGACACAGGGAGTTAGGGGTAAAAAATAAGAAAAAACTCCCAAATATCCCTTCTTTTCAGGTGAGTTCCTCCTCTACCAAAATACAGAGATGTTTTCTGTCACCTACCATTTTGTTTGTGCTTGTTCAGTTGTGGACAATTCTATCTGATGAAATGAAACATTTCATCCCAGAAATGAGATAGCTGCTAAGTGAGAGTACTGCCTTCATGCGGTCATCAAGGCAAATGCCTTAGGACTGAGCTGTTCAACCTGCAATGGAAAACAGTTTTATTTTTTTTTCTTCCCACTGGGCATAAGTCTTCCCTGTCTCTCTGTCATGCTAGTGAAAGCAAATTTCACTGGAAACTGAATCCATTTACAAATATTTTGACAGATTGAGACAGTTGCTGAGGAAAAATATGATTAAATGTATGCAGATAAAAGACAGTGTCATGCAAACAGCTGCTGCACAGACCCACAGACTGTGTGGACATAATTTTATTTATGCTTTTTAAAGGCTATGTGGGTGTCCCTGTAAAACTGAAACAAAGTCAACCTGCTGGTGATAAATTAGAGAAAAGTCTCAGATGATTAATCCTCAAAAATGTGCAGTCTTGACATTTTGTTTTGTGTTTGGTTTTTTTGTGGTTTTATGTGTTTGGTTTTTTTTTTTATAACTTTTTTTGTCAGGAAGATATACAAGCAAAATGGTACCAATGCTGCTCTTGTATACACTCACAGGTCCTATTCTATAGATCTCATTGGCAACTCCCTTTGAGGCTGTCTCTGTTTCTGACTGGAACAGGTCGTTATATGTGTGCCTCAATCCATCACTTTTGATGTATCCTGCAAAGAGATTGCCATTAGAAGCCAGTGCAGCAAAACCAAGTATCTTCCATCTAAAACATGACTTGCATTTTTGTATCACATCTTTTTCTATTTCTAACATTATATTACCTATCTATATAGTTACTTTTCTGTAGGGACAGAGATCATGCTGTATCTGCTTTTCATGTACCAATTACTGCTATTTTAAGACTGTCTGCAAATAAACATTAGCTGGAAGTTCCTGATGCTTTCCCCTGACACTGTGTTTGGAACATTATAACCATAAACCCTCTTGCCTATGGCAGTTATAATTGATTTTGTTTCAAATTCTGGACACCTGAGCAGTGAAACACTCTAAGTGCTCCAAATACCAGGATCAGTCTGTAAACAAAGGGCAACAAATTTCAGATGCAGCTGTTGCACTGAGTGACATGAATGGACAAACTGCTTCTCCATAAATGCCAGCACTTGCTATAACCTGTCTTGCCAGGCACTAAATAGAGCACTCACAACCTGCACAAAGCTGTGATGCTGACAGCATATGTACACATATGCACTGTCTTACACTGTCTCACCTTTACAGAACTCGAGATACATGTTTTGACACCCAAATTCACATATTCAGTCCAACATGAAACCAATACATCAGTGGAGGGAAAAACAATTCAGTGTCTGTTGTTCTCTGAGAGTTCAAATAATCTTTTCATACAGAGAGGCTACAATACCTAGATAAAAACATGTTAGTTTAGCTGGATCACCACTTAAACAGAATATGGAAGCACAGGGTGTTCAGACAGCAACCATGAAGCAGCCTTGCACAGTCAGAGCCACGTTGCATGTGAGCTACCCCCAGCATGACACAGTCCATGAATGAGAGAGCAAGGTCGGCACGTTTGCTGACTCCTGCTCAGCTCCAGCCAGGGCAGAGCAGGTGATATTCCAGGCCCTCACCAGCTCCTGGTCTCACACAATCAGCACCACAGGACACCTTTACTCCTAAACACAAGAAGCCTCCCAGTACCCAGCATGAGGTTGTAAAGAATTTAGAGCTGAAGGGGATATGCTCGCCCAAAGGCGAATCTTGCAAGGGTAACTTGGAACAGCGCTGAGAGTTTCAAAGTGTGAATCACCTCATCGCAAAAAGAGGTGATAATAAAAATAATCTATAAATGCCTTATTCAAATGTATGAGATGTGTCTGACTGCTTATCACCCCTTGAGCACTTCCCTTGTCAAATTCTACTTTGCAACTGATCAAAAAAAATATCCACAGTGTTTCATAAAGACAGGGCACAGCTACTTTAAGGCTGCTGATGAATAAGGAGGCCTTGAACACCGCTAGTACTGTGCTCTTGTTCGTTGTTTGCCACATCAGAAAACAAATGCCAAACCACTTCATTCAGGGTCTTCTATTCATCAATCCCTTTAGGGGGAAAAAAAAAAAACCAACAAAAAAACAACAACAAATAAACAAAACAAAACAAAACAAAAACAACGTCAAAAGGAAAAAAAAAGCCAGGACCAAAAGGCTGGCACTAGAAATAACACTGTGTGGAACAACATTCTCAACACCAGTGCCAGCTTACTGGGTTGCTGCTGCTCAAGAACTGGTACACCAGTTTACCTCCATGCTCTGCTCAGGGAACAGACAGTATTTGCCTCTGGTTTTCTTTAACCTTGAAAATTTGGTGAGCAACTACTGAGCATACATTTAAGAAACCTCTTCATAGAACTGACCATCAACAGCTGGATTATATCTTTGCATTGTCTTTTGAAATTGTGGTGCATTTGCTGATCACTGATTAAAAAAGACCCAAAAAAATCTACATATTCACGTAGGATGATAAAAAAACATGCCACATGGCCACACCTAGGACAACAAAGGGAGCAACAGCTATCTGCATACCTGGGAAATTGGCACCATGTCAGCAGTCCCTGGGGTCTGCCAGGGGCAAGCACAGGGCCCAGGAACACTGGGAGCATTTAACCTGTGAACCATAAAGCAGAATTCACCATCTGGTCCCCTGAGAGGAAAACACTGCAACTTCTAAACTTGCACTAACAGTTTCAAATTAATTTAAAAAGGAAGCTTTCTGATAGAGAATTTTTTTTAATCACTTTGTTTAGAAATACTAAGCAGGTGTATTTACCTCAAAAGTTCTTCATGATAAAATGTATTCCAACTTTATGAACAAGCTTATACTACTGTTAATTAAGATGAATAGTTTCAGGAGATTCTGAGAAAAATAACACCTATGCTCATAAAACTTGATGACAACATCTTATGTGTTAGAGAGAAAGAGATTACTCTAATGCACTATAATCCTTGATACATCATCTCACAGCTCTCCCCTGCTGTGTTTTGTATAGCCTATGAAGTCAACAAAGCACTGATGAAGAAACAAATTAAAGGTGGGATTCATATGATTCATATTTCAATAGAGATGAATTAAAACAGATAATGTCTCCCAGACTAAGAAGGGGGGGATACCATTTTCAGTAGTATTTCAGCCTTGACCCCATTAGAACTTTCTGATACTGCTGATCCATCCTCTCCCTAATTAGTTCATACATTGAGTCACCTGACTTCAATTTATGATTTACATCTTCAGCGTAAAAACTTGAATCTGTTACACTGCACTTGGATATAGAAGAATTTGTATTCTTAAAGTACACCCTGCAGGAGCAAAAAAGGTATCGTAGGGGATTAGCAAATACCTTTGTGCAGCACTGTTCACTAAGTAAGTACATAGCCTTCCCAAACAGCACATAGCACCTCCATCCCAATCTTCTGATGAAAAGGAAAACAAAGGTGAAGAACTATTGCTCAGCTGATGCCTCATCTCCTCTTTCCCAAGCCTTCTCTGTGACTTTAACAGCCAGCTAAAGACAATGGTGTTTCTGGAAAAAACTGTGGCAATACATATAATAGAGAAGCAGGAGATGGCCTTTGGAATCTACAGTGCTCCATATCCTGGAAAATAGATACCCAGTCCAAAAAGTAACTGGAACGTTTTTGGAGGCAATGTCGAAATGACAGATGAGAAATAAGGGATGATTGTCTCTTTTCCACATACAAAAAGGGCAATGTGCTTTTCTCTCTGAAGAACAAGTTATTTTGTACAAAAAAAAAAAAGAATCCCTCATTGCTGCCATGAATCACATTGTCAAGAATTATAGAGAAAACAAATTCTTCAATAAAAAATATTTCTGATGCTTGTGATATGTAGGTGGTTTGTACAAAGATCCACTCAAGACACTAAATAACAGATGACCAAAACAACTAGGAGGATACAATGGTGTGCACTTGTGTAACTGAAATGTAAACCTTGACATTCTACAAAGTGTTCTACCTTGTGCATTCTTCCTGAGAAAAACAGGCGCTTGCCAGCATCTATCTGTAAAGGTCACCCTCCACACCTCTGTGACTACAAGGTTTGCTGAAGGAGGGAAGCAGCAAGCTCTGTTGATGGGGTAGAGACAAGAGCTATTGCCCTCATAGCCCAGATCTCCATGAGCAAATCTGTATCTGGTTTAGAATCTTTTACCCTGCAGATAAAGAACAGAGAAGCAAAGGATAAAGAACTTATGTGTGGAAACAAACAAAAATAGACAAGGACTTTGTCCTCAATATTCAGGTCAGAATCTAACGCTGCCCAAAGTTCAGCAACATTCAGCTTTAGGGTTTTCTTCAAGGCCAAATCTGGGAAAAAAAAGAATGAAAGATCTCATTATGTGTGTCCATTGCATGGAAAAATCTCTTCAACACACCATGTGAAATGCTTTATATTTTAGAAATCTATCAACCAGATCTAGTGCACATTGAAGTTAACAGAAAGTCTCCCACAGGCTCTACTGGGCTTTGGTTTAGGTTATGTATTTTAATTCTTTTTTCCTTACAACAGAGAAGCTCAGTAAATTATAGAGGTTCTCCTTGCTCTGTTCCCCCCCAGGCTACAGGCAGCATGCACAGAAGATTCTCTCCATCTTCTTCCATGTTCATCTTTGATGGGGGCTCCATTAAACTCTCCCAGTTGTTACTGCTCAGAAGGATTTAATGACTGGTGTTCAACCTTAATGGCACTTAAAAATAGCATTTACGTAAGGAATTTATGCTAAAATGGTTTTATGGTTTGCATGAAAATGTAGGAGCAATAGTAATAATAAACCACACCACAATGCCTTTTTCAATTCAAACTCTAAGACAGATGTCACTACTTTATTAATTAAGACAAGTGAAAATATAATCTGGAATCATAATCTCTCAAATAATTTTCACAATCACAGTCCAGAGAAAAGAAAAAGGCATTTTTCTGTGCTTATCTTAATAGAGATTATACGAACAGAAACACATTGTTTTAATTTTTTGAAAGTTTTAGGGAATACTGGAAGAAATCAATACAAGCAGTGTTCTGTGATAAAACCCCAACCTTCCCAAACTTCTGTGTAACACCCTGGGGGCCATGACTCCTGAATGTATGTCATCAACCATCTTAAAAGGCCAAAGACCAAAACTTTGGTGATTAAATACCCCACTTAGCCCTGGAAGAGGCACTCAATATATGCTTCTTCTGTGACATTATGCATTAATTTTGTGTCATCACATCCATAGCATGTCCTATTACTTTAAAGCAGCACCCTCTAATGTGTACAACTGCCAGAGAGAGACCCTGAAAATGAGAACGGATATTTGGTGGAAAGAGGCATCAGAGAGACCATTTGCTGATTTAAAGTGCAGCAGAAGGATGACCAATGAGATAATCCATTCCAAGGCAATTTTCTTCCTTTACTACTAAAAGGTTTCATCCTCTCAGATAAGCACTCAGTTTAAAAAAAAAAAAAAATGCAGGCAGTTCTTCATGATTATGCATTAAACAAGGTTTGGAGGTTTTGCTGGTTGTTGTTTTCTTTTTAATTTTTTTAACACATTTGAGCATTACCAGGTTTCTAAAGCAGAAAAAAACTGAAGTTTCACTCAGTCACATTTTCAGGGAGGAAGCAGAGACAGTTCCTTTGCTTGCTGTCAGAAAGTTTAGCATGATTAAAGTATAAAACCAAGCTTCAAGTATTCTTATGAAGCATGTCCAGTCTCATTAGCTTTAGAAACATTGCTCAAATCAAATGTATTTACGAGTCTTCATGCAACTCTTGCCAGCCAGTCTCTCAGTGATCCTGTCAGCGTCATGGGACACACTTCCAGCTCTGCTCCGTGTTTTGACCCTTTTCAAAAGACTCTTGCCAACCGTCCTTTGCCTTAAATTCGTCTCTACCCAAGTGCTCAACCAAATGCTGCCTCCCCTCTCCTGCTCCATCTCTTGTGCCACTGTACCCACTCTTTTTCCTCCCGCTCAGAGCTGTAGCCACAGCTGTTCACACAGCCAGGGAGCAGCGCCGTTGAATTTTGCAGGAGAAGAGCGAGCGCAGCCCCCTGCTTTGCTAAGAGCCCCTCTGCATTATTTGTTTCAGAGGCAGCCACCTTCACTCTCGGCTTTCTAAATGGGACAGGGGAATTAGGCAGGCAGATGCCTGTGCAGAAAAAGCCCTTTCTTATAAATAAATCTTCCAGATTTTAGTTTACAAACTAGGTTAATAATGCAACTACCAGATAGAATTTAGAGAAAGTTTGAACAATGCTTTACAAAAATAAGGTATTTAACCCTGTAGCATATGAAAACACTGTCTCTCAGTGTATTAGTGCATGTCTCTCACCTTAGTAACAGGAAGAAGTATATTTTTTTTTGTTTTGGACATACCTGGTTCTCCTAAACGTAGACTACTACGCTACGTAGTTAGTCACAAGGTTTACGGCCCCTAAACATCAGAGCATCTGCGAAATACTTAAGGATTTATTCACAGGCTGCCACGATGAGGCAGTAGTAAGTTGTGGTGAATTCAGCATTTACAGCACAAATGATGCTGCTGAAGCATTAATTAGTGCTAATTTGACTTGGGCCATTTTGGACCTCTGACAATCACAACTCTTCAAAAGCAAGCAGGTCTGGCATATGCTTATCTAAGGAAAATTTCCACCTCTCTATTTCCCCATCTATTATGACACTTTTAAGGTAAACCATTAAGAAATTTAAAATATCTCTGTTTTCTAAAGTAGTGGCCCAGGCCAGCTGCCTCTGCTGATCGATTTGTAGAAGAAAATGTTATATTTGGTTTAATGGGGATTGTCAAAAGTAATAGAGCAAAGATAGGGAGAAAACGTGTCACTGGGTATAGTTCTGTGTGTTGAGTTACATACTTATTCAGAAGTTAAGAAAGAAAATAATTTATTTTTTTATTTTTATTGTATTTCTCCCTTCAGATAAGCAAAAGTTGTTTCCCAGACAGTGCCATGAAGAGAGGAGCAAATTTTTCTACTTTCATCCTCTGCCTTTGGGCCCTGATAACTGTACTTGTCTTCTTCCCCCATTTTCTCTTGATGAATCAGGCTAGTGAAGAAAAACAGCTTACAGATTCAGTAGGTTCATCCTTTGAGAAACACGATGCAGTAAACTGTCTTGATCAGGAATATTTTCTCTCTACTAAGATGAGCTACATAATTTGGATCCTTAAAAAAGGGGACTTTGAAGCTACACTCTGCCTCCAAATACTTGTCATCTGACCCAGAAGGCAGGAAGCGAAAAATACTGAACAAATAAATCAAAAAAGCTGACATGCTTTTCCAGGTGGTAAAGCTTTGGTGTGATAACAAAAGGCTTGATTCTCACTGCTTTTGATCTCTGCAGAATGACAAGCCAACAAAAGCACTCCTTGGTGATCGACAGGGTAGCAGAATGAGGCCAGCACAGTCAATACCCAAAAGAAGAGTAACTACTCCAGTGATTTCTCAGGTGAATGAAATGCTGGACGCTGGACATTTTCTAAATATTATACATTAACAATAGTTTTAAAAATGAACCTAAAACGTTTCAAAGACCTAAATAATCCTGTTTCCTCTCTGACGAATTTTATTTGTGCATCGTAACAAAATGAATAGGCAAAATATTAGATAGTCTCTTATAACTGCTCATCTGATCAAACTATTGGGTCTTAAAATGAGTGACTCCATCATCTTCACAGGGCATGGTGGTGGTGGGAGGGAAATAATCCATTAATTAACTAGTTTAAATCACAGGACAGTGCACTGCAATTTCTACTACATTATAAGCATGAAAATATTTATGTTGATTAAAAACCTATAGATCATGGAGTTGAGAAGAACCAATAAATACACACTGAATTATTATAATTCAAAATAATATGAAATAACATTAGGAATAATGTAAAGCTCTTATCCTGTCTTTTTTAACTACTAAACCTACCAGCAAATCAAAAGAAAACAAACAAAAAAATCAACCCCCAAAACTACGAAAGATGCAACAAGAAATTATGTTGTGAATAGTTCCTGAAAGACCATTATGTGGACATGTTAACCAAACTCATCTGTGGTTTAACATTTCAACATTGCTCACACAAAGTTGAAGCCTGCACTCCCAGGGAAACAAAGCACCAACCACTCCTCAAACCTCAGAGATCATCCTAGGGCTGCAGAGAAGGGGAACACAGAGGGCAAGACACAACACTCTCTTTACCCTTGATTTTTAAAAAGGTTACTTATGCAATAGATCAGGAACTGGCAAAAGATCATCTTGTAAAATATTTCAGAAAATGCATGAAAATAAGTATGCATTTGATTAAATTTTATTATCTTCCTTTGTCCTGTATTAATGTGTAGTTTTCTCCCTTATCTAATGAGAACCCAAAAAACACTAATAGAGGAAGAATCTGCTTTACATATACAGACTCATACACTGGTGATAATGTCCTGCAAATAAAAGTTTTCCTTAGTGTCTTTTTACATTTTTGTTTTCTCAGACAAGCAAGCCCTCCTAATGCCACACAAGATAAAGGCACACAGCTTGGAAATTCTTCTTTGCAGAGGACAATGCACATCAGTCATTCTTGTTTAGTTCTATTCCAGCTTTCTGTATTATTGTACAATCTATTTCCATGGCATCATTGTACCTGTGGAATTCTCTGAGAGCAGCAATGGGGGAGAACTTATACATAATATTATCCTTTCTCTCTGATTTCTGAAGGATATCATCACATTCAGGTGACTCCAAAGTCAATCCAATCTCAAAAAGCAGACAAATATTACAATAGCAGAAAGATTTAGAAGACTTAGAAGTCTTAGAAGGAAAAAACAGGGTTGCTACATGCCTTTCAGTGACCATAGAAGACTGCTAAATTACTCTCCTTAATGTATGTGATGGCAAGCAAATTTTTAAAGCTCTGAATTTAAGTTTGCAGATTTGAGGATTCAGTTGCAACAACTATGACTTAACACAGGTAGTTAGGGGCTGCAGGAAAGGCAATGTACTTGAGAGCATTTTCACAAATCAACACCCTATCATCATCTACTGTTAGCATTCCTAAAAGCATATTTGTCTTAGAGTTATCCTGTACAAAGTAACATTGCTGAGACTTCTGTAAGAAAAGTGGGTTTAACTCACAAATTCCTGTTGTGACTTAGGGACACGCGGGCTCTTCATCCCTCTCAGCACCAGGGGGCTCCTGGAAGTGAGAAACTGGAGTCCACTGACTTCTCAGGGAGAACATTTTAAACTGCACAAGGCCTGTGATGATTGTCTCTTCACTGCAACACGGGCACTCTGAGATCAGAGCTGGGCATTGAACACTGGCCTGAAGTTTCTCATCATTAAAAAAATTCACTCACTATGCACTACCGAGATGAGCAAAGCCCTTCTGTGCACACCTGAACAAATTCTCTTTCATCTTCAAACTGGGCATTTCAGAGAAATGCACTTTTCATAAGGACTAAAACTTTCATCAAATAAATATCCTTCACTTGCAATGTAAGACAAATGCACAGTGGTGCTGCTTGTACCAACACATTCTCAATCCGCTTTCTGCTTTTCACTAGCATCCCCTTCCCCACCAGTGCTATGTGTTTAGCAGGTAACAGCTATTAGTAACACTGCTGATGAAAACTGCACAGCTGGTGCATGGGTGTACAATCCAGACATATGCTGACAGGACTGAATGCAGAGTGAGTTAAACTATTAGTTGTCAAAGACGATTAAGAACTCTGTGCAGTTTAGTTCAGGCAAATCAAATACTGCTCTAAAAATGCCTCAACAGGAGACAAAGCTTTAGAACAGGCTAAGTGAACATTATTCCCAGAGAAAAAACACTAAAATTTTGGGATAGTTTGCTTAAGAAATTTTAAAAGAGGCAATAAGGGCAATTAACCACCTTCTTTTTAAAACAGAAGCAGCCCAGACAACTCTCTGATCCACAGTGCAGCAAGCCATTTGCATACATAATTAACAGTTTTCATGCACAATTACCTTGTTATTCAAAATATACTTATGATTACGATGCATTTAAGGTGAAATTGAATGCTCTGGGGACAGCCTTTGCACAGTCTAGAGCTATTAAATACTAGTTGCTGAGGTGTTAAGTGATACATTTCTTAATGGATGAATTTCACTAGAGATAAGTATTACCCTTTGTTGATGCAGCTCCAGGTTGATCAGCACTGGAAACTGGCTACTTGTAATACAGGATAGATGGTATTTCTCGAGATAGAGCCTGTCTCAGAGAGTGTTTTAAAGAAAGCTACACTATTAATTCCTTTTGTGTGCAGGTGCATTTTCCTCCAAAATATGAAATAAGCGTGAGGATGCTTTCAGTCTCTATTGCTACAGCAAAGCTATGGCTTAAATAATTTCATTGACCTGTTTGAAATGTGAGTTTTGTTTCCATAAATATTAAAGAATGAGTTTTTAACAGGTTGGCAACAGAATAGCCTGGGGAAAAAAAAAAAAAAAAAGATTTCTAGGGAAAAACATAGCCTCAAAATTTCCAGTATTTGGCTCAGCATCAAACAGGTTTCCTTGAAACAATACAGCTACTCCATGCAATCCAGCACCAGCAGCAAGGCCAGACTTCCCAGTGCTAGGGAAAAAACTGGATCATAACACAATAAAAATATTGTTAAATAATTTTAAGCTAAACATCTTGTGCTTGGATTTTTAAAGAGCTCAGAGCATGTGTCAGATGGGGGATAATCCATAGTGAAACAGTTAAAGTGCAGTTTCAGGATGGCCTGACTCCACATCTCTCTCCATTAGAGCAACTTTCCTCTTAAGCTGTCCCCTCTGGTTCTCAAATGCTTTTGAAGAAAGAAAACTGAAAGTTCTTGACAGTGATAATAAGGCAAGTAACTTGTGCTTCCCCCTCCCTTCTCCTCGTGCAAGTAGCCTGACTCACCTCTGGATACATGTAGACACACAGGGGGCCCTCTTCTTCTCCAAGAACCTCCAGCCACATCCTCACTGATATGTCTATTTGACCTTCACGGCTGACACAAGCCAGGTCTGTCCATGGTCTGATGCAAACTGAGGCAACAGTGGAGTCCTGAATCAGTGCCAACACAACCAGTTGAGGGAGCAGGGTATTAAATGAGCCAAGCTGACCACAGCTCACAGTTTCGGCAAGCCTGGGCAAACCATAGGCAGGTTTACTCAAGTGGGAGTGGGTTCAAGAGACCTTTAAGACTCACCTACACACAAGAGACGTATCTTGCCTTTGCCACGTGGTAAAATGGACTCCCCATTTTACACGTGCTGAGGAAAGTACAGTCAAATTCAAAGACTGACACGAGTGACACGGGAAACCCCTGGGAAAGCTCTCCCTCAGCCTTTCACCAGTGCCTCCTTGCTCTCCATGTATTTCCAGACTGATCTTTAGTATTATGAGTAATATCATGTATTTCTTCTATAACAGCAGTGTAGACTAAGCTGAACTTCACTGAATTTCTCTTTGTTCTGTTTCTTGCCTGGAAAAAGAAACCAGAAGACTGAGACCAGCAGCTTTCCACTGCCTCCAGTGTACAGGAGTGCAGGCTACAATGAAAGCTGGTTGGCGTGATGGCTGATAGGATTCCTGAATGTACAAAGACTGAAATGCCCAAAGCTTTAATGCAGTAAACTCCTCTCCTGCACTGCATAGAGAAATGCATGAAAGAGCTCTCAGATCATTAGAACTCTCCTTCAGCTAACTGTCACAGTACTGTGCATCCTTGTAAAGCTTAAATGGGTTTGTTTCCCCATGAATTCAGAGAATTTTCTTTGAGCTCCATGTGTAATTTTAAATAATTACACATGAATAAATAAATGAAAATCAAAGAAACTGCCTGTGCTTAGCAAACCAGCTTAATTTGGCATGCTCTGCTGCACCCTTTTAAAGGCTCAGAATCTTTAAGGCCCTGTTTAAACCAAATGCCTCCACACTGTGCAAGTAATCTTTATAAAAAAATATTAAATTAAATTTGGCACTAAGTGAGGTGTGAAATTCTTAAGCTGTCTCCTAAAAAAGGAGACATCGGGTTCGGAGGGGGACTTCCATGTTGCCTTCAAACACATGTTTATTTTGAAAATAAAACTCACAGCCAAGCATCAAGTTAGGCGGAAAATAAGGGTTGTTACAAGTATCCCTTGCTCTCTGCAAGAGTCGGAATGCTTTTTAAAGTGTTCTTTTGAAATCCACTTATTGCATGGCTTGCACTGATTCAGCTGAGCTGTTTCTGCTTAGCCTCTTCCTGGAGCAGGCTGCTCTCCAAGGTGCTTCTGCTGACTTTTGTCGCTTAGTGGATCTCCCAGAGCCTGCTATGCCGTTTACATTGCCCACTCTGGAAGTAGAAAGTGAAATTTTACTGATCACTTCATCCAGTTCCTTTCAGTAGCAATCAGTGGACTTCCTCATGTCTCCCCTGTCACTGGGCAGCAGTTATGTCCTAACCAGGACATTTAATGAGAGGACCTCAGCTCTGCAATGCCTTTCCTCCCTACACCCCGAACCTGCTGATCAAAGGAGGAAGCGTTGAGGCCTGGGGACTTCCTCACTCAGTTCAGCCCTCAGGGAGGCCAGGCCACCTCACAGGTGTTCAGTATGGCAGTGGTGCCAATTCTTTGAAACAAAGGCATAAGAAAAAAACCCTACACTAAACCCAAACAAACAATCATTGAAATAAAAGAAACTACAGAAAGAAAGGTGTAGAAGTCTAATTTCTATCACTGCACACAATTTCTTGCAGCTATAAGTGCACAGAGCCTGAAATCAAAAACATTTAAAGTGTAGTATAAAAATGGAAATAATTAAGAGTTATTGGCTATCAAATCTATAGAGATATTTGAAATCTTGAACTTTGGAACACTTTATAAACACACATTTAGAGTGGAGATATGAAGTAGCTCAGAAGTTGTAAAGTTCTGCCACTGTCAGGACAGAACTTTCAGAGAGCTCAGAACTGCATCAATTAACATTTCAAATCCACGTGAGTCTCCCTGGAGTACATGGAATCAGCTCTCCGTCTGTACAGGGTTTTCTGCTTACAGGAGCTGAGGATCTGAGGACCAGACGCTGCATTGGCATGTCCACTTCATTTCAGGAGGAGTCTGACGGTGTGGTATCACTTAAATAATGAAGTGCACATCTGGCAGGAGATTGCTGAGGTTGGCTAAGTTTGTACAAGGTCAGTTCATCCTCTAAGCTTCTGCATGCTGAAAATCAGGCAAGAAGTTTACATGGCAACGAGCAGAACCAACTGATTGATCTCAGGGTTTGTTTTCCAAGTAGCATGTCCTTCTTTGTAAACCTGTTTAAAAATAGGAGGGAGTGCTATTGTATGGCTCTGAGCCGTATTTTCTGAACCTTTTCGTTAGCTAATGCATGACTATTCTAAAATATGATGCTTTTTCTTTTGTAACTAAGTCAAAATATTACAATGAACCACACATGGCACATCAAAAAGTGTACATGTCTCTTCACAGAAGATCTACCCCACTACTCTGCTTTGCAAATTACAGGCTTGTCTTAACAAAGGGTGGATAATCTTTGAAGCAAGTGGAAATAGAACAGGATCAAGCTTTGGAAAATTTATTTAGTTAGTCCTTTCATTGATTTTTCACAGAAGGACAACATACCTGCTCAATATGAAATGAGAAATTCAGAATCTTCACACATTGTTGTCATTTTGCTTTACAGAAAATGCATCATTTCTAATATAAAGTTTCACCTAGAAATTCTTCTTGTGTTAAAAAAGCTACTGAATTTTTTATAAACTCAGAGTAACATAGCAATGAGACAAACATAATGAAAAATTGTTTTTATTATTCAAAGGTCCACAACATTAAAAATCAATTTAGCAAATAAGAGTTGGATCTTAAAGGTCAGATGTCAATGAATTTTCTCATTCTAACAATTATAGAAAGTAGCCTTTTTTTAGCAGTGGTGGAAATCAGATACTTGTATCCCACCTCAGTGCTTTAACTGCAAGCAATCTTTTCATCTGAGTCTCTGGCATTTAAAAATTTTAAAAAAAGCTTTTTCTCCAGTATTTGAAGATATTAAATTCAATATCTTTTTTGTTGTTGTTGTTGCTTTGGTGGCTTTTATAATTTCTCCACTTGACAAGCACTGATTTTTCATCAATGGTCCTGTCAGAGTATGAACCAGCACGACTCTCTGTCTCATGAAATGACAGAGAAAGAGGAGAGCTCACCCTCAGATGGACACACATGCAAACACTGAGCTATCAGCAAGAGCACCACTCACTCTCTCACTGATCTTCTCCTCCAGCTGCCTTGTTCTTCTTGGAAGGGACAATGTCAAGTAGCTACCAAGGGAAGGGATCAGAAAACACCATCAAAGTGTTTTCTGACAGACATTGGAGCTTGATAGCTGAGCTCGTGTGACTGGGGCAGTTTCCTTCCACAGAGTAACTCAGTACTTCAGCCACTACAAATGATGCTTTCTGGTCTCATTGGGTTTTGGCCCCTCTTTTCTGGGGTTTTGTCCTAAAGTGACTCAAAATCTAGAAGAGACTCTTAACAGTGAAATTTTAATGTTTTCCTTTCTTGGCTTTTCCCATTGCTCTCAGATTTATATTGTCATCCTGTGAGAAAGGTCAGCTTCCTCTACACCCAGGATACTGTAATGCGGACTTTACCACTGTAACTACCCATTAAAGCAATAGCCTTTTCAATGAGTTGCCTTTTCTACAGTAATCTTGGTTTTATGAGTCAGTTAAAAAAATTAAAAAGCCCCTCTGATGACCACAGAAAGTTCTGATATGTTGGCACAAGTCCTTGATGATGCCAAAGTAACACCTCACAACCCAAATACAATTTGAACTATCTCTCATCCACAGTGTGCTTGGTTGTTTATCCCAGAGTACATACAGAGAGCTAGTCAAGATGCATTTTTCCTGTGGGGCTCAAGAGCTTCCTATATGCCTTACCATGAAAGAGATGTTCCTCATGTAACAAGTTACCATGGAGAGCAGCCACTTCATGCTTTGTTCATGATGCATTTCTTCCCTTTGTTTTTCTGCCTTGGAAACAAGGACACAAGATTCTTCTATATGTGGAGAGCACCAAGCACATTCACTTTAGCAACACTTCTGTATTTTCTTTTTTCTACTAGGAGCAGCAAAGAAGATGTAGTGTTGGATCAGTTTCTGCTAATATTTATTTTCCCTCTTGCCTCTAACTTTGTCAGTAACTATTATTTTGCTTTTTTAATAGACAGACAACTTCTCTTGGCAAACTCATTGCAGGTCCATCACCACTGATGTCTTTCTTCATAGAAAAACAACTGTGTGGATGGGGAAAACATCTACTAACCCCCTTTTAAGAGAGGTTTTCAGAATCTGGAGAATCAAGCACTCGCCACACACTAGAACAGGAGACCAGCAGCACTCCCACCTCTGAGTCCCACAGCTGTGCTATAGCCTTGCAACCATGGAGACTCTCCTCTTCTAAGAGGGATCTGGAAACAACTTTACTTTGGCAATGACTATCCTGAAATCATCATTACTTTTAGGTACTTTGCATTGATTTCTCCGTAGTGCAACCAGAGACCTGAAACTGAAAAATGAAGGAGTTTAAAAGCTGCTTCATCTTTCTGGGCTTTGGTACACTTACTAACAACCCCTGGGCTACCCTGTCCATGTCTTCCACTCAGCACATGAAAATCCCCAGGACAAGGTCTAGGCTCTGCAGAGTTACATGCCAGCAGCCACGAGGTGGCACACAGAGCAGAACAAAGTGTCTGTGGTGGCACCAGAAAACTGCAGCAGTGCCATGAGGGACATCCTGGCTTTAGTCAGACACCAAGGGGCTGGACTTCTACTTGGCAGCTTTACCTTCTTTGCCTGACCTGCAGCTCATCTGGGCAGTTAGAGCAGCAACACTGGGAAAAGACAGCAGACTCTACTTGACGGGAACAAGGGCTGAATGGCTGCTGCCGCCACAGGGGCACCAGCCAGTCTTATTATTCCACCTGTTTCCTGAAAGAAAGAAAAAAAAAAGAAAAAAAAAAAAAAAGTTGGTCGTTTTTTCTTCCAAAAGCTCCTCTTTGGGATAGGCTGATTTCACACTGAAGCACAGTACGTGTGCACCTGCTGCCAATGGCAAAAGGGACACTGGGGGATAGTAAAGGCTAATTTTTTCCTGAATTAGACCTGGTTGCAAGGAAGTAAACTATCTTCAAACTGTATCAAGAGAATAAGCCCCAGTTTACCTTGGTGTTGGGTGAGGCAGCCTGCTCTAGCTGAGAATCTCTTGTGCATAGAGTACATGTTTAATTACTCCAAGCATTTCTTCCCATCTTGGATACTGCTACCCACAAATCTGAGAAGCAAGAAGAGAGAATCTGAGTGTCCTGCACTCACAGTCTACACAAGGTGGGAGCAGGACCCAGACATCCCTACAGCCAGGCAGAGCACTTCACTGCTGGGAAAAATTGCCATTTGATACTGCCAAAGACGTTCACACAGGACCAGTTATCTTTGGCAATTTCTAACAATAATTATAAAATGTTGTCTTCAGTATCATCACTGAATTTAAACTGTAATATTTTTTTAAAAAAGCCACTGTCATTCTCCTTTCTAGCTCTAATTATCTGGACTGCATCTGCACCATGAAGCAGAATTGTGGTGAAAAAGCAATCACCCCAGAGATTTCCCAGAAATTTGCTTTCTAATTGGGTTGAAAATGCCTCAGCTTTCTGCATTGCATTTTGCACAGAACTGGGTTTTCTATGATCGCAATCTATGAAATGCAGAAATGCAATATTGTAGTTATTTGTGTTGTCACACCACATCTTATGGTGCCAGGTGCTGTACATAAATTTAGGCAAAAAGAGTGTCACCTCCTGTGTAGAACAAATGAATACTTGAGGGTAAATCTGGGGGGGAAAAAAAAAAAACCAAAAAGAAAAAAAGAAATCAAAAAATACCAGAGAAAGAGATTAAGATAACCTTAAAATGAAGATGTATTGCACTGTAAGCATGATTCTGTAATTCTATTGCAAGGAGAACAAATATCATATGTTGATGAAAACCCAGAACTTTCCAGGCTTTTATTTACAGACACATCAGTTATGTCATGTAACTTCTCTGTCCCTTATTTACTCATTGCTAAAATGGAAATAACACTTACAGTGGCATGCAGAAATGCTCACAGTGCTTGGCAATCATTTGTTTGACAATAAGGCTGTGAAATACTATTGCTAAAGACACACTGTGCTATAGGTATAGCTGATATTGTATTGACTAAGCTCATCTTTTCTGTTTTTAAAGTCTTAGCTAAGCAATACCTAATGAAATTTGCCAGAGTAACTGCTCATGTTGTCTCTGCTGGTAACGCAAAAGCAAACGGCTGTAAGTGCAGTACCCTGAAGGCAGACATTAGGAGTTTCTCTGTTGAATCCAGCAGAGAAGTTTCTTGCATCTCCGTTGAATGCCATCACGCTGTGATTAGTTAATCATTAAGTACATAGTGCTTTTAATTAACTGCCAACTCTGCTTGGGCATCTGTTCTGAAAATCACATCCGATCATGCTTTTCCCAGTCTGTGGCTATGGAGCTCTTCAATAATACAGTTGTTGCTCCATTCTCCAGCTCTCTCTGCTACAAGACAGCTCAAGTCCAGAGTGTCCTACATGAAATGAAATATAAATGAACTATCCTTCCATGGGAATAAAAGTAAATGGAAATTAAACAAACTTATTTGCCTCAATAGGTAATAAACGCTACTATTAAAAACCAGATCAGGGCAACTATATAATTTTTTTCTGGAAGAAAAAAGAGGCTGGAAGAATCTTTTTATTCTTCAGTATCATCACATAATTTTAAGATCTGTCTTTAAAAAACCCCCACACTAATCTTTAACTGCAGAAAATAGTCTTTTCTATTTTATAAGGGGCAATGAGTCTGATAATAAATACAACAGATTCTGCAAAATATTTCATTAACTTAGAGTAACATATAGAGTGCAAACATTCCCTTACAAACACTATGTTTATCTATTTAGCTTGGCCTCTATTGTCTTCACAAACTTAATTTTAAGTGAACTTAAAAATTAATCATAGAATGGCTTGGGTTGGAAGGGATCTAAAAGATCATCTCGTTCCAACCCCTCTGTGATGGGAAGGGACACCTTCCACTAGACCAGGTTGCTCTGGGCCTCATTCAGCCTGGCCCTAAACCCTTCCTGGAGCTGGACATCCACAGCTTTTCAGGACAACCTGGGACAGTAACTTACCACCCTCACAGTGATGAAAATTCCAAAGATGAAATCAACATCTCTGCAGCATATTCCAGGGAGAGGAGAGAGTGGGAAGGAGGGGATATAGTAAATAGCAGATTTGGTTTTAAAGGAGATGGGAAAAAACCAATATTCGAGCAAGGAGGACACACAGTGAGAAAACTTCCACCGGTGCTGTGAATCTGGTTGAAAATCAAGTAAAATGAGATTGGAGGATGATTAAGACTATTTTACGGCATGAAATGCAATAAGGGCAGACACAAGATCAGGTCAGGCACTGATCTTGTGATACAGTATTAGCAGTTTCAGAGAGACTAAGAATTTACTGGTGTCCTCAGCTGGAACTGGAGGACTCTTCAAGAGCTCTGCCCTACAGTGGAACACACTGCCCTGCCAGGTTAACAACACGGCAGATGTTGCATGGCATGAGAAGCAGCTGTGCCAGCACACACCTGCTCCATTGTCCCAACCAGAGCTGGTGCAGCTAAGCCAGAAAGCAACAAAGAGTCTCAGTGAACACTCTCATGGTCCAGGTGAGACGCTCGGTCACTCTGTATGTGTGTGGGCCATGTCAAGGTTCCTGGGTGCATGGCAATGACCTGCAAAAAGCTGTAAGAGTGGGCACGTGACTTATTCTACTCAAAACTTTGAGGTATGAGGACATGTAGAAATAGATGAGGACATGTAGAAATACACTTTACAGCACAGAGGACCACAGTGTAGCAACTTCCCTCGCTGGCACTCCCACACCAGTGTGCACCATCTCAGACCCTCCATCTCGGAGCTGCTGCTTATCACGTATGAATCCAGGCTAGAAAAACCATAGAATTCATAGAGTGCCTATTATTTCTATATAGAAATATGTGTCAAGGAAAAGGGCACCCTTTGTCAAGTGGTGAGAACAGAGAAGAATAAACCATCACTAAGCTTGAAACTTGTGGTTCTTTCAGGAACAGAGTTAAGAAACTCTTATGAACCTTGCACCATAGAATAAACCACTACAGTTAAACAATAGCCAGCCTATAGGAGAGGTATGTAACCATTATGGCTAATGTAACAAACACTCACTGTCAAATTCACATTTTACATAATAACCCTTTTTCAACAAGTTCAGAGCAATTCTCCTGTTTTCTTTAAAAATTCCACCACAGATGTCAAGATGTGCCAGCACATAGAAAAGAGGTATTTCATAACCATTTAAAAACATGCATTTCTTATTGTTTCCATGCTGAACTACAGTGAGGGCAGCACTTTTATATATGGAGTTCAAGGTAGTCCTGGGAACAGGCTGTTTTCTGATGACATCATAAGAACACTATCGTTCGGGCAACAACTTGCTTCTATGGCAACCACAGCTTTTACAGTTGCTGAACACTAGTGAGGTTAAAAACACTATTTGGAGATTTGTTAGTTAAAAGTTTGCCAATATTTGATGCAAGAAGCAAGAGAGAGTCCACTGCAGATGCACAGTATTGTGCAGTTCTCTACCCATTATTGAAAAGCTGAGAACAACCAGTTTTATCTTCCAACTGAGGAATTCCTGGTGTAATTGCACTTTCAGGTACATCCTTTAAATGCCACTGCAGATAGAAATATGCATGAACACTAAAAGGGACACCTTCCGGCAGCTGGAAGCAAAGGACTTCTGCCTCATCTAGCAGAGTCCCTAAAAATTTAGAGATTTGGACATCTAGAATTTTAATACTCTCAGAGCAGAGACCACACAGACTGTGAAGAAAGTCTGTTGATACTATATGAGGACATGTCTTTGGGAAAGTGGATTATTTATTTTCCCCCCTGACTGTAAAGAATTATAGAATATGAGATAAAAACATCTGGTTTGGTAAACAATTGCTATCTGTGCTGAGACTACTGTCAGATAAAATCAGTCAGTTACAAAATGTTTTAAAACTAAAAGCCACGCGTTTCTGTTCTAGAACTTTATGCATTTTACTAACTGCAAGCAAATCTCAGAGGTACTAGAAGGTTGTCACATTAAAGATATCAACCTGGCCACTAACCTGTCCTCTGCAGGACATTATGCACTTTCATAACTTTAATCACAGGTTTGTTCAGCTGGCTTTGTCCACAATCAATGCAGCAAAGGCTTGCAGTCAACATCCCAGTAAATCAATTTGCTGAATTATAAAGGGTCATAAGCGCTCTTAAGAGTCAGAATGCCCTCTTAAGCTTGACTGAATATCAGCAGAGTGCTTTTTAATTTTGCAGCAGCAAACCTCAGCTCACTTAGATCCTCCATTGCACTGTCTGCCAGGCTGTATTGCTGCTTGGGGTGGCCTGGCCTGAGAAGGAAGAATAGGAGCAGGAGAGGGTTGCACAGCTTATCCTTGGAGCACCTTACAGTGAAGCTTCTTACTGAAAACTGGAAAAGTGGAATTTAAACATGCATGTTAAAAATGCAAAACCTAAAGTATACTGCTTAAAAAGAGTTTGCTGCCACATTTGAATGAACTGGGCACCACTGACAGTCTCAGGGGAATATCTAAAGCCAAATTCTAACACTGTTCATGGAACAATCACAACAATGGGATATTGAGATGAAAGAACAACTTTGAAAGTTGCTCCTATTCTGGGTCTGTATGAAAATCAGCCAGATCCAGGGCAATGAAGACAACATGCTTTCAATACATCCACCTACCATACTCCAGTATTTCTCTCCATATGTGTCCTACTGGGCATTTTGTAGTGTTCAGGACATTTCCTTTTCAGTCCAGAAGAATATTAAGGCCATTGCTGGTTTTCATTTTCGCACGTTAATCAGCAATCCTGCATCCTATTGGCAGCAAACATCCTCTCCATGCAATTCTCCCCCATCATCTGTGAGAAAAAGAGATGTGGAAGAGGCCAATTACCTTTTGGAGAGAAGAAAATTACTTGCTTATAATTGAGTTCTCTGAGCATGGTGTCCGCTATTAGAGCCACACTCATCCTCCCATCTCCCCCTGAGAGCTGGGGTTTTATTCCTATTTAAGTTCTAATTATTATAATTAGTCTGAAAAGGATTTGGGAGTTAGGGGCTATGATATGCCATATAGACCCCTTAAGGCATCTTCTTGTACTAACTCATTATGACCAGTTCTAAACTTTACCATTTAATCTAGTCATTCAGTACCCAAGGTCACAACAGCTGAGACCCCCTGAGCATCAATCCATAGAGACTCCCACCTTCAGAGAACTACAATTAAAAGGTAAATAATTCCCTTGCTGCCTTCTCTGTGAGGCAATGCTATAAGTCAGAGAACAGGATCCAACCTCAGCCTAATTACTACTTGGGCAATTTACTCACTTGCAATGAAAAAGTTGGTGAACACTTTTTAATTTATCAAAACAGAAACACAAAGCCAGCTACAGTCCATTTCAAACTGGACAACACTCACTCTTGCAACAGCCAAGCTGCGAATTTTGTCTGTATCACCCAAACTCCAAGAAATTCTGAAGAGCAAGACTCCAAGTGAAATCATCGTCACAACATGCAGGCCATAGAAACAGTCTTCCTCATCATGTTAATTAAAGATGAAATCCCTTTCTTTGTTTATTCAATCACAAATTTTCTGCTGAATCAATACAGTAGTAGTTTTAAGTAATTTGAATAAGTCTGTGCTTAAAAGAATTTGAAACACTCAAAAGTTGAAGTTTAGCAAGTGCAAATTCTTAAAAATACCAATAGCTAAGTTGATAGATTCCAAGAAATTCAAAAAATGCTGGTGTTTTCTTGAATGACAGCAGCCTACAGGCCTGAAAACTGTAAAGCAAAACAGTTTGTCACAGGGCCAGGAGCTGGAGTCATAGACCAGAAGGGCTTGGGTTGGAAGGAACCTTAAAGATCACCTCATTCCAACACCCCTGCCGTGAACACCTTCCACTTGACCAGGCTGCTCAAAGCTCTGTCCAACCTGGCCTTGAACACCTCCAGGGATGGGGCATCCACAATGCACAATGCCAGTACATGGAGAAGGAAGCACTGACAAATAGTTCTATTGCTGATTTTTTTTTTCAGGAAGGTAAGTGAATTACATCAGCAAATCAGAAAAATGCATCCACAACTCTACCAACAAAATACACTGTACAACAATGTAATATTTGCTAATTGCACATGCTCTTAACCACAACTACAAAACTCAATGGCTGTATTTATTTCTTAGTGAAACAGTGACTCTTCGAACTGGAATTTGGAATGGGCAAGTAATAATGCACACCAAATTCTGAGTAGAAAAATCCATGTTTAGTACATGAAACTAAATATATTGGTAAATCAGCTGTTTTCTAGATATCTTTTTAATGAGCAAATCACAAGTTGGTACATGTTATTGTAAGTCTGTTACAGTGTAGAGTATGAAATGTCCTTCCTTGTTTGGTAGCACATTCTAACATCACACCTGAAGAGTGGACAACTCTAAATCTTTGATTGCATTCCTGGAGGGGTGGAGGGTTTGTATTTGTTCTCATTTTCTGCTAGAACTGTGAGTGCCAATTCTTCTGCTTGAAAGAAAGCTGAATCCCTACCCTGGGATCACAAGTGTAGCAGCTTCAACAATGTTCCCAGCCATACAACGTCCTCCTAACCAGACTCACAATTAAGCACGGTAGGTAATTTTCGCTCTGAAGCAGAGTCCACAAAATGAATTATCTTCCCCCCAGCCAACATTAGTATCACACTAGGGACCAATATGAAGAAGTTTGCACTGTTGCTGTCTGAGGTCTGTGTTTGCAGGTGACAAATAGACCTTAATTTCTCATGTTGCTGGGTCAGAAATAGCTTTCTAATTTTCCTAAATTAAATTATAGGCTACTACCATATTTGTAGCCAGATACATTAGCTACAGAAGCAATATTTCAGCAACTATTTCCTCTTCTAAGAAAATAGAATGGAGGAGGATGTTGAAGGACAAGGGTGGGGGTGTAGGTCAGATATTGGACATCAAGATACTCTTGTAGCTGTTCAAATGTATGAGGACCCATATAAGAATTGTGGTGAGGCTAAAGATTAGCCCCAGCCATCATGTTACTTACAGTTCCTGGAAGTCAGTTTTTACTGGTGGTCATTCAGCTTTAACTACACTGTCAGAGGCATACAGACCTCTGTGTGCATCATTTAGGAGAGGAAAACCACTTTTGTTTCCACTTATTAACAGACAAGGTTGTATGTCACGTGCTGCTCAAAGCTTTCCAGCACCATATCAAAAGTAAATTTCTTCGCCTAAAAAACAAGAAACAAAATAACATATTTTGTATTCGTCACTGCCAGCAGCAACACTATACAGAAGGGTGCAGGAGCCTGGGTGGATGTGTAGTGTTTCAGGATGGATTGACAGCTCTCTCAAATCTCCAAGCTGCTTCTTTCCTCTTGCTATGGATGCTGACCCTGAGAAACTCAAAGCCCAGTGATAAGGATGCAAAGTAGAAAAAGCATTTTTAGTACAAATTTATTTTGAAAAAAGTTTTGTAATCCAGTACATACACTGAAGGCTTTTATAGCCCCACAAGCTTAAGTTTTCAGGGTGGAAAACACACACTTGGAACCTTTGCAAGAGAACACAAACAGAAATGTAGCTGCTTAAGTCATTTCCCTGTTCAAAATGCTTTTCTACAGTAAACAGTGTTATGATTGCTCTCCATTTAATTAAAGTTAATGATTGAACTACTGCCCCAGTTGGAGCAAGTTGGCCTTGCCTTGCTACAGTGGTAACTGCTCAGTTAACACTTTCTGTGTGGTTGCCAGGACATCCCTTCAAGGCACAACACAGCAAAAGCCACTTTATTTCTTCTGAATTCTGTATCTAACATCATCTCTAAAATCAACCATTATTAAACATTTTAGAGGATTGTTAATATTAAATTTGAGGTAAGAATGTTATCCATTAGGTAGAATCACTACCATTCAGTTGCCATTCACCACTACCAGGACCTGTTTGCCTCAGCAGCCCAATTGCCTTTGAAATTATCACTCTCCTCTCCTCACCTTAATGAAATTTGGTTGGCACGAGTTAGAAGACTGTAGTCAGGTATGTTACAGGACAGCTGGGCAATAAAAGAACTAAGACATTGAGTGTCTTAAATACCAGTGAATTATTCCAATCATAGAGTAGAAAAAAAAATGAATACTTTATGTTTTCAACATACGCACTAGAGGGGAAAGAAAGGAAGGGAAAAAAAAAAGAATTAATCAAATTTCTCATATGCATAAAGTCTAACGGAAGAGAAGATCTAACCAGCCATAACTTGTCTTAATCATAAAAATGACACTGGTTATAGATTCAACTAATTGAAAAATAGACAAATATTTTTCTCACAAACATAGACTATCACAAGTAATTGCAGAATGCTAATTTACTAGAAGTTGTGATACTTCTCTCAACATTTAATTTAAATTTAAATTTAAGAAGATTAATGGAGTCCTTGACACTCTTAAGGAGCTTGAATGACAATCTGATAAAGCAGAAGGGGAAAAAATTAAATTATTCCAAAAAAGCCAAGCTAAACCTTTACCTTTATCAAAATTTAAGAAAAAGAATTGCTGCTTTGCATATCCTTTTAAGGACAGACCATAATATGTAAGTGCAGTTTTCACAAGTATAGGATGGCAATACACATTTTATCACTTAAAAAAACCTTCCCATTGGTAATCAGCCTGAATTTCAACCATGCCTCCTTTTATCCCAGTTCCTAACTCCAAGGAGATGTAAAGGATGAGGTCTGAGCTGTCTCACCTATAGTAGGTGTAACTGGATGTACAAACTACATTCATGGTTTATACATGGTTCATTCACTACCTTGTGTAGTGACCATTATGAAAAGAACCAGTCCTTCAACAACCTGCTCAGAGAATTCCACCCTTTTCCAAACCTACAAGTGCCACAGATTCCAAGGTTCTAGGGACAGGTGGCTCTGTGTGAGGAAAGTCAAAACAAGAGAAACCAGTTTTCTCAAGGTTTGGCAGGGGTGTTAAGTGTAGGCAGTCACTCTAGCCTTTGGATCAATTTTTGCAAGGATAAAAGTTCACAAGAGAATTGTGAGAAAAGTAAAAACACAAGTGCAGAAGATTAAAATTAAAATCTAAAAAAAAAAAAAAGCGCCAAAAGAATTTCTGAGACAATGCTGATTTTGTTCATGGCTGAGGATGTATGGGGTTGTGCGGGGTCAGGAAGGTTTTTATAAAGCCTATTGTTTGGGGTTGTTTTTTGTTTGTTTTGTTTGTTTGTTTTTTAAAGAAAGTTATATTGTAGGGAACAGAATGTTTATTTCTGTATAACATTTTTTAACTGTACTTCTATAGCATTTGTGGGTTCTAATGTGCATAAAACACCTGGTAAAATAGATGCATGAAAACTTGGTGTAATTTCATAACTCACAGGGATTTGGAGACCTGCATGAAAAAAAAATGCACCCACTCCACATGCAACACTGAATAAAGGTCTGGTGGCTTCCCAACACGTACAAACTGGCATTATTGCCTCACTTGCCTTCACATCTAAACCCCTCACTTGTCACACTGATGCTGTAAAAAAAGGAAACAAACCCCAGTATTTGCCCACCTTTAGTCAGCATAAAGAGCAGCACACCCATACAGGAAGCAGCCTATTTATTTTGCTATTCAGCTGAAAATGCCTCCTAATGTCATACACATATGTTGAACATCTTGCTGGTATCACCCAAGGGAAGTGCTGCTGTAGTATATCTGAAGTATTTTTAAAATCTACAACTTACGTGCATTGTGACCACTCGGACTTTTCTAGTTTGATTACTCTGAATACTCAAAAGGATTTTTAACTGCAGCAAATGGCTGCTAAGGACCAAAGTTTCCTCCCTCTGTCCCTGTGCTTCAAACACAACAAATTCCTTCTCCTGCCTTGATGTTTGACACATGGACAGGATTTTTTTTTAGTTACATAACACCTACCAATGCTAAACATTAAGAACACATTTCCAGTTAATGTAAAGATGTTCATTAGTGTGGGTTAACATTTTGGAGCCATTAGTGTTGAAACAGAGTTGGTGGCTGTTCTGAAAAATGACCTCTGTTAAAAAACAAACAAACAAACAACAACAACAAAACCCACAAAAAAACCCACAAAACAAACAAAAAACCCCAAACAAACAACAAAAACCAAACCTTCATATTCTTTCCTTTTTCAGGCCAAACAAAAAGGAGGGAGTAGAAAGTTCAGAAGAAAGTATTTTTAAGTAAAATTATCTGAGAAAAGAATTCTATTTATTAAAACTCTGCAGAAAATGGAAGCTTCATTTATGGAGGCCAGTCTAAAGGTATGACCTTTGTTCCCTGCACAGTATATAAATATTATTTTAAACAAGGCAGGTTACAGGATTCTGTCCTTACAGCTAAGACTAAGACTGTGAGGAGAGAAAGCCATTTGACCTGGGGAATCGAATGTTTTGAAAGACATGTGCTTAATTAATTTTTAATCTGTAATCTGACTTAAATCTCCACTTTAAAGGGTATATTATGAAAACATAGTATTCTTCACAATTAAAAGAGAGGTTGGGCAACTGTAATTTATATGCAAAACTCAATTAATTCCTAATTATGAGACCATGGCCATTTCTTAAAAAGTACATTTTCTCCAGTCCCAATTCAAGTAAACACTTGTAGCTTTGGTTTCTTCTGAGGAATGAATACAAAATCATATCTGGCTGCATTTAACAGCAATTAAAAGGGTGGCTGCACTCAGACAGTGTCAGTAAAGAGCAGGATTTAAAACAGAGTAATAAGAAAAAGATCAATTTCATCACAATTGTCCTGCAGTTAAAGCTACATGAGAGGTCTGTACTTTGACCAAGTAATTAATACCACTGCTTGGTATGGGTGAACTTCATTCTAAATTTTGTCATATCTTATTCTTATTTGACATTTAAATTCCTTGGAATAACTGTCTTAAAGATTTTCATATTTGTAATTATAGGAGGTGCTGTAAAGGGGTTAGCCTTAAAAAATAAAAAGAATAAAAGGGCCATGTGTTCTATGACTCATCTTGGCAGTGAGAAATTATGCAAAGTGCCACCTACATGAACCAAGAGGCCAACCCATCACACCTGACCCAAGAGGTTCCAGTGAAATCACTTCAGTGACCATCTGCCCAACTCTGTCAGTTTGCTGCAGCCACCAAAGAGCAGATTCAGACAGGAGAGATTATAACCCTCATGCCATTTTTATGAGGATTGATTTACCAGATTAAGAAACTTAATCCATTTTCTTTACTACAGCAATTACACTGAATCTGAAGAGCATCCACCCTCTGCATTATTGGCACAGTTGTTTAAATCTAAATTATAGTTTTAGAAATTATTCTTGAACAGTAAAATATTCATTTTTCTTCCGTCTTTAATTTTAACATAATTAAGAGATAATGTCAATAAAACAGAACCTTGCCAGGAGATAATGATCTCATGCTGACAGACAAATAGTAAGGTGAAAAAAGCATTTAGAGGAAGCATATTTTTTTTAATCCAGTGATTTAAATGACTGCTACACCAACTGATCAGCATCTAAGTACAACAGACTGACAGAATGGTGAACTGACAAAGCTAGCACCATAAATGTTTGTGGATCCGCATTCTCACTGTCTTTGGGGATTGTAGCTTCCAGGAAGAGTGTTTTCCTCCACCCTGATGGAAGGTTGGTCCTTTGCACAGGTAGGCATTCTTTAGGACATTCCCTTTTGGAAACCTGCCAAATGTCAGCAAAAGGTCTCCTAGCTCAGTGCTCACCATCGTTCCTCTTACAGGGTCAGTTCTTGTGCACCATCTGATCCACAGCACTGTTTGTTCAATATCAGGATGATATTTTTAATATCCTGTGGGAAGAAAGACTTCAAGACCTACCAGTATCATGGAAAACCAGGTCTTTACACTGAATACTCAGCTTCTGGACTTAGCAGATTAAAGAAAGTGATGATTCATTCCTTTATCTTCAGCCTTTTGTACATAGCTTGCAATAGCAATATTTGCTCCTGAACTTATCAAACCTGTGGGCAAAACCATGGTTTGGCAGGTGAATTCGTAGTGGCATGGATGTGTTTGCATTTTTTATTCACCATATCCAGGTGTTTGAGACAAAAACCATCATAATTTTGAACAAATGACATGTATTTGTCACTACACAGTCGTCTTTCAATATCTGTGGACGTAGTGGATCCTACGTATTATCCACATTTAGGCAGGCACAAGATGGCCTAAAACACTAATGATTAAGGTCAAATTAAAAAAAAAAAAAATATATATATATATATAAAGCAAATTCAGACCAGTAAGAAAAAAATTTTTCAAGCACAAAGCATGATTTATAACTATAAAAGTAGGATTAAACACTGTGGTATGAGATATGCACCATGGCAGAATAAAAGATTTCACATTTGGCAGCAGCAGACAAAGTGGGAGTGTTGCCTAAAATACAATACTGTGTGCAGGGGCACAAGCTAGTATTGGTCTTGGATGAGTTACAGGGAAAGTGAATATTAAGTAGGCATTAATAGCATTGCCCTGCTTAGCAATACACTACAGCTGGCTCAGGTGCTTGGAGTTTAGGAAAAGTGTTTAAAATATTAAAAGAAATACAAAGAGGCAATAGAGGAATTAGCGGGTAAGATGCGTGAGGAGAGACTTCGGGAGCTAAACTTACATAGTCTCAAAGAGAGAAGACTCAGGGGGCCTCAATCATAGTCTATAAATACCTTCAAGGTAATAATATAAATGAAGGAAGGGAATTGTCGGGTCTCAGAAGATAGCAGGACAAGGAGCAATGGCCTGGAGCTAAGGAAGCAGGAGCGCGGGGCAGGTTCCAGGGAACAGTTCTTCTCTCTGGCCTCCGCTGTGCCGGATGAATCCACTGCAGGGAAGAGGAATTGCTCTCCTTCCACCGACTCCAGGGCACGTTGCCCACACACATGCACAGGCGGCACTTGATGCATCCAAGATGGTTCTAATCAGCCAAAGACATTCCCCCTGCTCCAGCCTGTGCAGCACCGAGCTGCACATCAGCACGGACAGAGGGCCACGCGTGCTGGGGGCTGTCCCTGTCTGCGTGGGCTCGCAGGTCTCCTTCCAAACACGGAGTGAGTGCAGAGTGAAGGCATTCATTAACCTGGCACCACTTCAAGTGGCATTGTGTTTCTCTCGCTGCACTTCACGACGCTGGGATTTTTCTAGTCATAGAGCACTGTTATAAAGCTTGGTTTTATACGTTTTGCAAAGGGTGAATAAAGCTCAAATCACATATTGGCTGGCAAATGTGGTGGTTTGACTTCCACTTATCCACATGGTTTGGTGGAGAAGGAAAAGTCACAACATTGTACCAGTTAAAAAGAATGCATCCTCATGCTGTTTATCTAGTCCTAGGATACATCCATGTGCAGAAACAGTAAAAAACTTGACTCCATTTTTTTCAGGAAAATCTTTTTTGTCATGAGAAAAGACTATCATAAAAATCTTTATATTTTGTGGTTATTCATAACCAAACCTCAATTTCAATTTCTCTGATTATTTTCTTATCCTCCAATCTATCTGAAATTGTGGTGGTGGTGATTCACAAGCCCCAAAGTAAAAAACACAGAAGATTCTGCAGATGTAGAAAGACACCTGCATCGAGATACCTGCATCCAGCACAGGCCAAAACACTGAAAATGAGGAAGGACTACAGTGACTGAGAAAATAACTGGGAGTTTCTGAAGTAGCTTGACTGACTGACATGGCTCATGGCAGAAGAAGAAAATAATTGAGAGAACACAAGCAAAGCACAACAAGAAGTAATCATAGCAGCAGCCTCAAGTACTGTGCAAGGAGTTCAAACCAGAAGAGTAAATGAAAATGCTTCTTACTCCGGTGACCCACAAAGAAGTGGGCCTTTCTTGTGCATTAAAGGATGGCTGCCCCAACAGTCAGATTCTCTCCTCTGGGACAGAAAGAAATAAATCTTCTCTACTTTCTAGAAAGACCCTTGCAGTTTTACTGGAGTCCTAACATGCCATAAACACAGCATGAATCAGAAGCCCCGACACTTCGCAACTTCTTTTCTATCCAATCTGTTTATGTTGCCCTTGCTCAGATCGCTGGGAAGAATTTCAAGCAAAGGGATTTGATGTGTATGCTGGAGGCCCTAGCAATATTAATTTTATTTAACAAGAGTTTTTGAGTTTTGTTCAGAAAACACCATCTTCCTGCATCAAGCTCCCTATCTACCAAGCTAACATATTAGCTCAGTGCCAGAGAGGAAATTGGGTTGTGGGCACCATGTCATCCTTTTATAATGAACCAGATCACCCACCTGTATTCTGGTAAGCCACACTCCTCTCTAAATCAGCAGCAGAAGGAGGTCAGGAAATGCTTTGGATTTGTATCAAGCAGGCTTTTTAAATTTCTCTACATTTTCTAATTCGGTATCTCCTGAAATTGTGCTTTATGTTTGCAGCCTTGATGGGAATTTGCATCTTGCCTCAGCCCAGAAGCTGCCATGTGTGTCAGTGAAGATTTAGGCTTAAAAACACCAAAGGTGTTATCAATGTCAGATGACTTAATTATGGTTGCACACTTCACATATGGGCTCAGCACCTCTGGAAAAGCAGACCTCTCAGTGGCGCACTGACATATGTGTAAAAACTCCATAGGCAAACTGTCCAGAAATGGTAAACCTGTGAAAGACTCATTGCCTTGTTAAACATAATCACCTCTTACTTCAAAAAGGGAGTCAGAGTAGAACTCTTGTACAGAAATCTATTCATTTTAAAAGGTGCTGTCTGTGCTGTGTCTCCCAAGGAAATACTGTTACTGTATAAAAAGACTTAGGCTGCAAAGACAGATATATTTGAGGGTTTCAAAAACTGTTTTCTACATTTATAACTGAATGTTCAGAGCAGTATCAGCTCCAGTGAGGGCTTCCCAGCTCATGTTTGCATGCTGCAAATTACAGCTTAAATGTACTAAAGTATATATTTGTGCAAGTTACCATACCATATATTGACTGAAAGGCTAGGCAGCTTTGTAAATACACACTGAAAAAATTATCTGTCTTATTTGTGTGCTGTCAAGAGACTTGGACCACTTCTGGGTACATAAGATACATTTTTAAAATTATCTAATTATGTACAGTATTTAACTTGAAAGACCTGTAGCCATTTTGGCCTCTTAGGAAAAAGAGCATACATGTTTTATAACTCTAAAATAATGATCTCTAATAAAATATTAGAAAGTACTGCAGCCTTAAAAAATCACATAGTCCAAATTAGTCTACATCAAGCAAGGCATACACAGCATCTACAAGAGTTTAGTTGGCAATGCTACTTTTCGCTGTGAATTGCTTCTATAGTATCAATTCTTTTCCATTAACTTATTTTTTTTCTTTTTAAGGGAGTAAGCAAAAGTAAAATAACTTTGGCTTTATATATTCAAAAGCAGTGGATGAAAATCTCCATTTTGGTATCTATCAGAACACAGTAACAGTGACCACTGTTAACATTTATGTTAGCAAGTCCCAGAGCTTTTCGATACACATTGAACACATAACTCAGTAGTAGCTCTTAACAAAAGGCAATTTAATTTTTTTCACATACCAATCACCAAATACTTGCATGCCATAAGTAGCTGCTCTGGAAAAAAGACAGCAAGAAAACAAGCAGGGATTTTAAGGTGAAAAACACTGACCCATTATTAGAGTTCTTTGTTTTATTATTATGCCATTCTGCTTGCTAACAGCAGGAATCCAGAGCCTATCAAGTGATGCAAACTGATGCAGAACTATGTCACTGTCCTTTGACATCCATTGCTACCCATCCTCCTCCTTGGAGTGGACTTCTCTATGCATCCAGACTGGTTTATTTATTTAAGACACATTTTTAAATTGACATCAGAGGCTATTAATGTCTAACCTTTACAGTACAGGGTACATTTCTCAAAACTGGAAAAAAACTAAAAGGAGAGTAACAAAATGTGGGGAAAGGGAGACACATAGAAAAAGAACATGGCCCAGTAAGTACTGAGGGAATCTCAGGCTCTGGAGACGTGTGTTCAGCTCTCTGCTCTGCCAAATTCCCTGCATAATGTGAGGAAATCAATTAGTACCTTATCTGTGAAATGGGGATACTCAATTACACACGAGGGGATTATGAAACTAAATAAATAGTCACAAATTTCAAGTGATTTAGACAGTATAGAAGTAAAAGACAAACAGTGCTGAGAGAGAAGCATATTAAGATTCCTCTTCTACACCACACACATGCACAACAAAATTACTGCAGTGATCTTCCCCCCACAACAGAAATAACTCCTCTACACCACCAGATTCAACTACCAATTCCAGGGACCCAGAAAGCATCTCTTACACTGTGTCCTAAATGACCAGCACCAGGATGGGTAGCAGCATAAACAAGTTTTAACATGGATAACAGTAGCTTACCCAACCCAGAAGAAACATTTACTTCCTTGCACAAGTTACCAGAAGTGGGAGAGAAGCAGTCATCTCCTTAGCTGCAAGATTAGCTGCATCTCCAGCTGACAGAAGCTGCAAGATTACCTCTGAAAACACTTGGCAATGAAGATGAATTTATCTGTAGACCCCAGCTCCAAGCTGACCTGAAGAATTACTGAGCTGCAGGTTTGACTCTTGCTTCTGTAAAAGTAGAACATCTCAAAAGATTTATAGTGGAGAAAATAGGCATAACAGGCGTCATTAACAACTCACCAGCCCCTGACAGTGAGCATACAGTGTCACATGAGCTGCTGTATTTAGCTTCTGGAGTTAGCCTGGGAACCAACCTACACAGCACCATGTGCCGCTGTTGGCAAATGATCTTTTAATGGCAACAGCTATATGGGGTTGCTTCCATTCAGCTACTGCATGGCCAAATGATGATAAATGACAATGAGAAATTATTACAACTATCAGAAGTATTAGTAAATATTCCTACTGCTTAGTAATATGAATCTAGAGAGGTCTTTAAGACTGATGTCAAACCATGTGATGCACACCACCCAGTTGATTTTGGGAGCAAATTCAGAAACATATAGAACAGAAATATATTCATTCTTTAGCATGCTATAACTATACTTAAGTCATCAATGAAGGGACTTTAAACATATGATAACACTGTATCTTGGTGCAGGCTGTGCTATTTTTTCTTTCAATCAATTTATATCCACTTGTTCAGTCACTCCACCTCCAATGGTAGAAGCACATCCATGTTTCCTGTAAGAGCCTTCAAAATCTTACAAATATTGAACATTTTACATTAGAATGGATCTCTAAAGAACATCTAGTGGGAGACAAAGTAAGCACAGGGGCTCCTTTAAAGATTAAACTAAACCCACCAATCCATCCACTTTCATGACCTTTCCCAGCTCATGAGCCACAGTGATGACCTGGCCTGGTCAGTGATGCTTCCTGCTGCAGTAGTGCCATGCAGGGAGACCTCTGGCTTTGTGTGCCTGCCCAACCTTCTCTCACACCCCATGCTCGTGGGGTATAGGTGGGAGGCAGTGAGAACACTTTCCAGATGGCTGCAAATTGTTTCCCTGAATAGTATTGTCACTAGTGTCTGAAATCTAAAGAGCCTCTGAACTGGATTTCTACCTGCCAAGAAAGGTAATTTATTAGAAATAAAACATGGACTTACTTTTTGTTGCTTTTGTTTTGTTATTTTTTTTTCTTTTTAAGAAGATGACAAATATCTTACTAATAAAATGTTCCCCTTTTTATTTTGCTTTTGTTGTTTTTGGTTTTGTTTTTTTTTTTTTTTTTCAGTCAGCTAGTAAACCATGCAGGCTGTTGGATTATTTTAGTGATCTGACTACTCATACTAAGGTAATATAAAAATATAATCCAGCATTTTCAAGCACAATAATTCAAACGAGGTGTATTAATAGGTTATCTTTTTCTCCAAATACTGCTGAGCATGCCGTAGGCAGTCATCAACTTGAAATTATTTTTATTAAAGAAGGATGTGTGTGCCCACATAACACAACTCAAGAAATGTCTCTAATGAGGCAAAATGAAACCACTTAGTGACAACTATGTTTGAAAAAGCAAAGCAAAAATTAAAAACTGTTTGCAAGACACTTAATTGCATTTTCTTGCATGCAGGTATCTGGACCTATCTCAGAGCAATACTAACACTGCCTGAGCCAACAACAACACTGCTCTCTCCTCAATGCCTCTATAACTCTACAATTCTATAGAGCTTAAATTCTCTCAACTAGCATTTACAGTCATTAGATCAGCTTTTAATTATCTAAGTTATGACAACAGCATATTAAATGAATCTCTTTCTCTTTTGAGCCTTGAAAGCAGCTCATATTTTGATTGCTCTGTTCTTTTAAGAGCAATCATTTCTCAATCCATTACTACAAGGCTCTGTAACCATTCCTTTAAACAGAATGAGAAGCTGATAAAATATGCATTTGGAAAACACTGTCTTACAAACAAAGTTTTCAACAGATTTTCAAAATATAATCATTATTGGAAAAGGACAATGTTTATTTAGACTGGTATATGATATAATTAGTCTGTTTTTCATTTACCCCATGAATACAGATTACAAACCAGCTGCTTGGCATTAGACTAACTCATCTGTTTCATGTTCATTTCACCCCCTGAACCCTCATGATATGGATGAATCAGCAAAATCAAACCATAAGAGTTAGACTCATTGTTTTATTCTATTGACACTCTACTTCTCTGTTCTCATTTTTCATAAATTCAAGCTGTAGAGGCTGTTATGCAAATATCAAACAAGACACTTGGTTGCACCAACACCCATAAGTTGGTGACTTTCTGAATTTGTTGCTGTTTTATCATTACTGAAATGAAAAAATCCTTTGCAGAAAGGATTTTTCAGACATTCTTGTATGTCGCAGAATCAATGTTCAAATTAACACTTAGACCATGAATCTTCAAAATATAAAGTGCTCTTGGCTCCTAAGAATTCAGCACCTGAAAAACCAGCACACGGTGCTCCCAACAGTCACACCAATAGAATTCTTGAATCATCACAACTTTTGTTCTGTTTATTCCATCTTCTTCATGGCATGTCCTACCCTTCTGACTGTAACCAGCTCAGACTTATCCTGGCCACTCAAGTGGGCAATATTTCCAAAAACATATAGAAGACCAAAGAGATCCAGCCATTAAGACCTAAATGGGTGCTAGGTGCTCTAACAATTGTTAAACAAAGTTAACAATATGCTTTCAATTTCAGAAGAAGTAAGATTACTGAGAAGAAGGAATAGCCACAGAGTTGTAATTCTGTTTGATATTTCACAATATTTGACCATGATCTAAGTTTGCTGGTATACAGGGCAAATAAAATACAGTAAGTGCCACAAACTGGCTTTGTTTTTCACTCATGTTAGTGCTAGTAAAATTACTATTCGTTTACAACTATTGCAGGTTAATTTTTTCCAAAATAAAGACACCCTGCTTTCTCACTGACACCATGAGATATAGACTGAAATATCCCTTCCTACTTCCATAGCTTTTTTATTCCTTGGGTAACTCATCAGGACGCCTGTTTCTTTTGGTTGAAATCTTAACTCTTTCAAGACATAAAAACATACTCCCCCATCTTCTTTTGTCAATAAGATAGAGGGATCTCAAGTTTGAGGATAAGACCTGATATTTTTATCTCTTCTCCCCTCCCCCCTTAGGTATCGGTCAGGTGTCATTTTATTAAAGGTCGTGTGGTTATATCAATGTGAAGAACATTAAATCAGAATTAAGCCATAAATTACAGAGATACAGAAAATCCATTTCAAGCATTAAAAAAGGGAAACATTCCAATACCTTGGATCCAATATTTTGGAAAGACACATTTAATTGCACTCAATTGTCAAAGACAATTGATTGCACTCACCCTACCACTGCCCACCCATAAAACTCCTGACACTGTTTGAAGTACATGGCAGTTGGCACTGCAAAACGTTATTTCCCTCTGCCCTCTTTACTCTCCTACTTTCAAATTCTTTTCTGACCATGGGTTACACCACCCTGGCATTTCACAGCTCTTTGCTGTTCCAAAAAAAAAAAAAGCTCCAATTTCAACATCAGTTCAAAGGCAAACTAAACCTTAGTACACCACTAATGCATTTGCTTAAGTCTAAACCAGAAGTGGTCAACTTTGACCCCTAGGAGAGACATTGGTGTCTTTAGTTATTTTTAGTTTGGAGACTACGCACAGCATAATAGTTGTAGCCATTGCAATTAACATTTCATAATCAATTCCATTATATAAATGACCATTTTTGTTGCAATTGTATTGGGTTTGCATGGCAGGGTTTTGGTAGTGGAGGTCCACAGAGGTGGCTTCTCTGAGAAGCTGCCAGAAGTTTTCCCCATGTCCAATTGACAGCATTGACATCCAAGACAGACCCGCTCCCAGCCACCGCCCAGCCCATCAGCGACAGTGGTAGCACCTCTGAGATGATCCATTTATGAAGAGGGGGAAAAAGAGTGGCAACAGTAGCTGGGAGAGAGTGAGAATATGTGAGAGGAGTGCTGCAGATACCAGGGTTGGTGAATGAGGAGGGGCAGGAGGTGCTCCTGGTGCTGGAGCCGAGATTCCCCTACAAACCACGGTGAGGCAGCTGTGTTCCTGAAGCCCATGGTGCTCCATGGGGGTGTAAAATTAAGCTTGGGAAGAATGTAGGGGGAAGGGGAAGGTGGTTTAAGACTGAGTTTTTATTTCTTGTCATTCTATTCCAGTTTGATCAGTAATAAATTAATTTCCCCAAGTCGCGTCTGTTTTTCCTGTGACAGTAACTGGTGAGTGATCTCTCCCTGTCCTTGGCTTGACCCGTGATCCTTTCCTTAATTTTCTCTATCCTGTCCTGTTGAGGAGGGGAAGTGATAGAGCAGCTTTGGTGGGCACCTGGTATCCAGTAAGGGTCACCCTCCAAACATAAGCTGCCAGCACCACAGCAACTCAAGAACCACACTGTGTAAGACATGACAATTGAACCGCGGCAAAAGAGAACAGTAAATACTGACAGGTAAACTAGTGTCCATGAGAAATGCTGAGTGCTGCAGTGTGAAATTGTTTTGCTCAGTCTAGTCAGAATTGAAATCACAGCCTCCCCAGCCCTCCAGCAAAGTGGGAAAAGGGTTAAGTTTACACAATTTGTACAGTGCAGGAAGAGAGTGCTGAAGGGAAAAGAAGGATCTCATAAAATCCCCATACACAGAGCTTCATGAAATAGCTTCTCTGTGGAGATTCACAGTAAATTCACAGCACCAGATAGCATAAAATGATCTAAATATTAGTTCAAGTGGGGATGGAAAAGCCATAACTCAGCCTTAACTTAGCCATAACTCAGTTTCTCAGCCTTCCAAGACGTCTTTAAACAGAAAATCCTTTCCAAGTTGTTTAGAAGAACACAGCATGTACTGAAAAAAGTACTTGGTGTTATAATTAACAGCTAAAAGCTGAAAGCCATGCAGACCATTAATAAAAACAGGAAAAGAAGAATGTGATTTAACAGGAGCTACCATAACTCCTGGTAGTGGAAGACCTGAGAAAGAGCAGCTGGCACATTACCGATTAATACTATATGCTGAGCAAATTTCCCAAACTATTTATACAGAAAACTCACACGCATATAACATCCATTTCCTCTTTGCTACAGAAATTCAGCCACATCTCCTCCCCTGTAATCTTCCCCAAAAAAGTCAAGAGTAAACACAAAAGAAAAGACAAAACCTGAAACATTCAAGTTCAGGAAAAATGATGCCACATTCAAACAAGCAAAACCATGACTGCAATGTTAATACTTGGTGAAAGAGGGAGAACAGACTAAGAGCATGTGACAGTCCCATTCAGAAGGGGGAAGACAGGCAGCCAGGGCTCATGCTGGCACACATGGGACCCCAACAGCACCTGTGCTTTATCCCGTTGTGGAACACACCAACACAGCGCAGGCACTCCCTGACTCATGCCAACAACTACCACAAATATCTGAGCACTCATAACTGTAATAAACGTAAACATTGCATTTATAAAAGCACAAAATACATTAGTTTTCCATTAGGTAGCACTAAGTCCAATATGGGTCATACAAAATTGTATAGGAAGTATAGAGACATAAATAACTAAACTTGAAGAAGAATAGAAAAACATGCCTGTTTTGAGAAATGAATGGGAATCAAACTTATACCTGTGCAATAATAAAACCCTGAAACTTATTATTTTGCATGCTCAATCCCAACCCATGTCTTCTTGTTCCTAAAGGGGTTTCATGTGAGGCTGGATCACAGAAACTCCTAAACCTTGCACTCCTGTACTTTGGTCCCATTCCAAATCTTACTCATCCACTGGTTTAAGACAGGAATGGACCAACCTCGCTGGGCCGTCAGGTTGCACTCCAAAACCCACCTACAAGGAGAGTGCCTGGCAGGCACCAGGGGTGCTGTTTCCAGTCTACAGCTAGGAAAAGGCTACAGGGACCTAACCTGTGCTCGTGTGGGCATATGGCTGGGCTCACAGTGGCCTCATGGTGTCACCGCAGCAGTCCCTGCCTCTGGCTTTTCTCCAGGCTACTCCAGCCATCCCTGTGTCCGCTCAGCCCAGCGCAGCCGTGAGATGTGACTCCAAGGCAAACCTACCCCTGGAGTCACACCAAAACAGATTCTGGTGGGACAGCCCTTATCTCTGTAATAGTCACTCTGAGCTTTGAGGGTATGTCAACACAGACCAGTTCCAGAGGAGAAATACAATGGAGATGCCCAACTTGAATTTCATGCACACAGAGTCTGTCAGTGCTTCCTTTCCAATCATTCTCATTATCCTCATTAGCTGGTACACTGCTATTACCTTGAACAAAAAAAACCACAGGAGCTTGTGATAATTAAGTTTTTCCAGGAAGTGTTTGAGTCCACAAACAAAAACCAATTCAATATTGTTTTTCTAAGCTGGAGAAATTATTGATGTTTATTTAAATCAGAAACGTGAAAGACAACACAAAAGCAAGCATTTGCATTAAAAATCAGTCCCCACAAAGGACAAAAAAAATCAACCTGTCTGCATACTTTCCAAAATACTTTTTCACTCTTTAATAAGATATAGTGATTAGTTTGCACGGTAGAGCTGAGTATTTTAAAGAAGTGTCGTGATCATATTGCACCTACATGCATATATATAATTTATATCGTTAAGTCTTTGATCTTTTGCAAAGAGATTCAGAGTTTTTTATGAATATTTTCCCTGCAGTTACAACTTCAGTTGTTTCTTTACATCACCACCAGATGGGGCTCACTTATAGCTGAAATCATTGGCCGTTACACAATTTTATATTACAGATACAATTTCTATTGTACACACATATTTCTACCGCATGCACATTCATTTTCACTGTATATTTGCACACTTTTCATCTCATGAAAAAATCGATATTTTTAATTTACTGATACAACTGGTTATGGATTTTTAAAACTTTTTTTTAATAACTACATTAATCTCAGAACTATTATTACATTGTATACTCAGTTTAGACCAAGTTGATAGTAGCAAGAAGAGGGGGTATATTGCCTGAGAACTACAGTGCCAGCTTTCTAACTAGTTACCAGGTTCGTGGGATCTGTGATGGGGGCTACCTCGTTACATGCCTTAGATATACAAAATGGTTTAAAGCATTCTGTATCCAGTTCCAGTGTGAACAACTGCAGCAAAATCAAATGCAATGCTTTAGACCAGTACTTCAATCTACTAGAAAACCTCCAATATTGTTTTGATGCACCAACGTTCTTCCCTTGCCTTTTATTTTTTTTAAGGTCAAAAAAGGAGGAGTGAAACCTCTTGCTGTACAGCCTGGAAATTCAGTCAGGGAAATGCCCTATTTTTATCACCTACTTTCTCTCTTTCTGAAGGCTTTCCTTGCTACATTATTTTCTCCCCTCTTCCCAGGTATACATGAGCAGTAATTCCCATAGAAAATAACTGAGCTTCCATTTTAGCAAATTTCTCAGGATGGATTTTGTGAGTGCAAGAAGGGCTTTAGCCCATTCTCTCAGTCCAAATAAGCAGCCATGTGAACTCTCTGATTGATGTCAATCAGAAATGTACTGTGCCCAGGTTAAGCAGCAGCAGGGATCCTCAAATGCCTATTTGATAGGAAAATGCCATAATGGCAGATAAGAATTGCAAAATGGGAGAGAATAACTAAGAGTCCATCAGATGCTCAGTCACAGCGGTGAGAATATAAAACTAAAATTAAAACAAATGTAAATCCATTTCATTATTGATAGTTTAGAGCCACAGACAATATATTAAAAAAATTCTATGACTTCATATTTGAACACTCCAGGGGGCTTATCAGACCTGGCTTCTGCACAGGCTAATCCTAATTCTGTATTAAAAACTGTATCTCAATCACAGAGTGCCTCTGACTACATGGTTTGGCAGCATCCAGCTAATTTACATGGTGCCTACTACCATAGTGCTCCATTGATAGTTTTCAACAAACATAATCATGAGAGTATCTTTTCAGACAGTGACATTTCAGACAGCAATTGATTAGCTCTCAAGACTCATCAGGTTTTAAATAAAACTTGTATGTAGAAAAGTGTCTTTCATACAACACCAACACACAATGAGAAAAGTCAGCCCTGAACAGCAAATGTCATGATGCCAGTGCATGTCTCTAAATGGGTGCCTGAACTGAAAACCCCACAGTCCTAAAACAGGACTCAACAAAAAAATACAGTTTTCAGATCATGTGATTTGTTAAGGAGACTGAGAAGCTAATATTTTTAAAAATTACTTAAAAGTAGTAGCCTGTTTCTACAGTATTTTCTTTTAGTGGATGCTGGATCTACCCCTAGCATTTTGAATTTAATTTCACACTAAGATACTTCTGAGAATAATCTCTGAAAATGTAAAGTTAGGGAAACAAACACTATGGAAAGCAGCTTAAGACTGTACGGTAATGCTTCCTGGTTTCTGCCTTTCATAAAATATAGTTAGAGTTGCTACACTTTCAGAGATCTTTATTTCTTTCTTGATGCTGAAGAGTCTTTCCTGGCTGCTGAGCTAGAAAAGAGGTGAAGCAGTTTTCCTGGGCAGGCACAGACCCCCAGTGCCCCTGGCCCTGGCTGCAGGCCAGGAGAAGGCACAGGGGCACAGTGGCCCAAAGCCACCAGGGAGGGGAAGCAGACAGCTAAGCAGGCACAGTCTGCCACAAACATCACCCAGTGCCACTCCTGGGCTACTGCTACAGATGGGCAGAGGGAGTCAAAAGCAAAAATATGGAGTAGCAAGAAAGGAATTAAGGTCAGATAATCCAAAAGGTAAGAGAAGAAGGGAAGAAAAGGAATAACCTCCCGCTTAGCCAGCTCTTCCAGTAGGTTAAAGCAGCGGACAAAGCTACTTTGACACAGGTAATAACAAGAGAAATGAAGTGTTGGGGCTTGCATGAGTAAGACACATCATCATGTACAGTGTTGAAAGATGTTCAGAAGATTCAGATCACTTCATTGCACTTGCTTTTTAGATGTTTCTATGAGCCAACCCCAGCTTCCCATATCTTCCAAGTTCTTCCACTATATGACCAATATCTGGTTTTGTAGGGCAATGTTTGAGCTAACACTGACTCGTAAATATTCTATTTGTGCCAAGAAATCCAGGTAAAGGAAAATAATAATTTTAAATTCGAATCATGGTCAAAAGTGCCTGTACAAGTCCTTGAGAGATCAATTTCCATCACATTTTAACTCCTCAACATGGGCAGGTGGCTAAAGAAGCTTAACAGTGACTGTCCCTTTCACTAGCAACACCATTTTAATTAATGCATTTTTATTAGAATGGATTTGGAGGGAAAAAAACGCAGTTATTCTGCAGTCAGTACAGTAGCAGATAGAGAAAGCTGAACTCAACCAGTATGTAATTGTTAATATATTAAAAACCGAAACCAGTAGTAAAAGAGCTGCTAGGGAGCACCTTGGGAAGCTGGATGAATTCACTCCACTGCAAGTCTTCAGCACATAGCCCAGTTCATTTGCTTCTCACTTCAACTACTGAATCCAGCAGGAGAAGCACACTTTTTTCTTTTGTGCTCCAGTCTGACACAATACAGACCCAAAAGTACATCTCTGGAATGTAGTTTTTGTTGTACTACTGGAGTATGCCTAAGTGGTCATCAGATCAAATTGCTCCCATTTTTCATACCATATAAAGATGTTTTTCAGCTTTCATGCTGCTACTGTTGCTTCCTTAGCCCGGTGAAAAATCCCCATCAGAACCGTTGTGTCCAAAGCAATCTGTCACAAGCTTTTGTTTCATGTTTGCATGACCAAGACATTATTTCTGTCTCTAAAGACTGCAGAGTCCTGACAGACTAAGAGAGATCCAGACAGCCATTCTTAGCCCCACCCACTTTCAGGGTAAGGCTCATGACCCAAATGCATCTGCAAGTGTAATGTCTTCTGCTGTAACAATCCTTTGGTAAGGTGAGCACCAGGAAAAGGTAAAATCACCGCTGCAACAGTTTTACACTGCATTCATAATTTGACAATTAAGGCTGGTAGACATACATTTCTGAATTTGTTTGTTCTTCTGGCTCCAAAGTGCAGGAGAAGAGTTTTGGCACATCACATAAACTCTAGCAGACTGACCTTGAACATTCATTTATTCTTACAGTACACTAGCAGCTTTAAAGAAACATATTTAAACATAAAGCCCTTCCCCAAAGAGCTTACATTTGAATGCTTGACAAGACCATGACGAGCAGTAGGAAAGCAGAGGGACACACACTGAGAAAAGGAAGAGTCACTGTAATAGGATCACAAGACAACTTCACTTAGCAAGGGTACAGTTTGCAGGTCTGTGAGCTTTCCAAGAACTAATTACTGTTCTTGTGGGTGAAAAAAAATAAAAGTGAACACTTAACAGTTTTAAATGAAGCTGAATAAACATGGAGGAAGAAATAATGTTTGATGCAAAGTGTGAAAAGGAAAAGGTCTCAAGGCTCATATAATTTACAGAGGAGGCAAACAAGAATTGACAGGTCACAGAGATAGGCCAGTAAACAGTTCTGGAGAAGCAAGAACAAGCTTCAACATTTCTCATGGAGCAGAATCCGAAAGGATCAGAAAAAAAAGGTAGAAAGTTAATTTCGAGACAACATAATAAAATATTAAAATGGCAAGTACTGAAATGTGGCATTTGCACTGAACACACTTGATTGTTAATGCAAATGCCATAAAGTTTAACATTTTAGCTTGAACAGATGCTTAATTGTATGCACTTAATGAACCATCATAAACCAGGAAGATTCCTGATATGGTTGTAAGCAATGTGTTACACAGCGGAATGGCAGGGACAGATAAAGGAATCTCAACCGGAGTGCACTGAACGGGGTACGGCAGACAGAAATAACCAGAGAGCTGCTGAGGTCCTGATTTTTAAAAAGCCTTTAAAAGTTTAAGCAGGCAAAACAACTTGTCTGAAAATGACAGCAAAGGTCCTACATATCAGAAGGGAGCACTGGCCTTCACCATGGCAAGAAATGGGCACTGTGTTACTTTTAATACAGTCCAAGGATAGCACAACAGAGTGCTGCAGAAAAGCAATAACCCTAGAAAGAATCCCCTAATCATGAAGAAGTTGTCTTTATTTCTGTCCCCTTCACAACGCGAGTCATATTACAGTTAAGCTAATGACATTTTTGAATAGTGAAATATTCTCAGAAAAACAACCCTCATCACAGATTACATCTAGATTTTTTCATTTAAAGGAAAATCGGAGGCACAGAATCGTTTCATTAGTGTGTCATTGGTGTCATCTGAAAATTTCACATTCAGGTGTAATGACAAAAAGTACACACTCTGGTTTTACCCATTTTACCTACTTACTCCTATCAACCTTTGGAAGAATTTGTTAAACTAAGTTCATATCTAAAGAAAATTTTTAATGACTCAGAAGTCTATGTTGTTTTGGCCTACAGCACTAAGAGAAAGTAAGTGTACAAACAGGCATTGCCCTATTCTGCAACTGCCCCTTCTACAGGAAGCCATCAAGCAACTAAAAAAGGGAAGATGTTTTAAATGTATGGACAGCAAACCAAGAAAACCTATACCCTGCAAACAAAAACATAATGGAAAACACAAGATCAGATGCTACCAGTGTATGAAAAGAATGGACACTGGGATATCTCCCGGGACTTGAGCCACTGTGCATCACAATACTACCAATCTTTGCAGCCAAGGTGTTAATAAAGTTTCATGGGCAATAGGTGAGGAGAGACATCACTGGCTCTTCCTTTTCCAAAGTTGTTTGCATCTGTGAAGTCAAATCCTATTCTAGCAGTTCCTGCCATGGCTCTGACAGAAAGGCACACCTGCCTGCTCTGCACCTCCCTCTTAGTCCACCTATCCCAGCACAGCTTGTTGTCTCCACACTCCTCCACAGCCATAAGCCTACACATACCCCTCTGCTCAGGCACTTTTGCTGGGGAGATGTCTCAGCAGCTAGCCAGGAGAAGAAAGAGTGCAGAAAAGGGGAAACACCAAACATAGGACTCCCAAAACCTCCACTGGCCCTCAAAAGTATTCAGGGAATAGGTGGGATCTGCTCAGCACTCCTTTTCCTTCCTCTGCTCACAGACAGTCCATGCCAGTACTCCTCTTCCAGTTCTGGAGAAGGGGGAAGCACAAGGAGCTGGGATGAGGTATTACAGATTAAGCTGTCATACCAAGAGAGTCAACTCAGTGCAGGTTCCCAGGACCAGCAGTTATTACTTATGGTGTCACCTAAATGCTGTTGTGATTTCAATATACTGCATGTTGCTGCACGAGGACATTACACAGCACCTCTGGGCTTGATCAGCAAGACCTTGATTTTTTCCAACCCCTGTTACAGAAAGTATTAGATTTGTATCATGAACACAAGCACATTATGAATAACTACATTAATTATCTGAAGAGAAGTTAATCGAAAGGTTACACACTACACTCTCACTGACATTGTTTAATCTTTATGTGCAATATGCATACTAAACAAATCCACAGCTCCCACACCAAACAGCCAGAATTCCAGGACTCTATAGACAAGACTGCTGAAGTAGGGTAATTTCTCATACTTTAGGTTCAGCATCTGTGTATTTTCTGAAATAGACTATTCTTAAAAAAAAATAAATCCAGCTGTGGAAACACAGTTTGTCAAAGGACTATTGATCTCCACATACACCCTTCCCCCGACTTAAATGAGCTGTGAGGGGGAACTGGGGTGCCTGTTAAACCTAAACCACTCCAATATATTCCCCGGTACGTTGTGACACGCGTTTGCGGGAAGGGCTGCTCCGCATGTTTCCCAGCTTGCAGCTCCTCGATGCTCCCTGCCCTGCTGCAGGAGGCATCCAATCTGTGCGGCTGCCACTGCGGGCCGGGGAGGCGGCCAGAGAGCCTGGTGTTATGTTCCAGCGGTTCAGGGGATGTAAGGAGGTGAGTGTGTACGGCACGAATAATGAGTTGTACTAATTCACAGAAATTCACTTTTTCTTCTGCCGTCACACACCGCTCCTTTTTCTATAGACCAAGACTTTGAAAGTTCATTTTTATGTGTCATTTACTTCCCCAGGGTGTAGAGCCTGCTAAAAATATCACCATTTCTTCTTCTCTGATAACAGATTATTTATGCAAAGGCAGAATAATTATTCTTGACACACTGGAAGGCTCCCCCGTCCCTGCCCCCTCTGCCCCCAACTAAGGTAGTTTCATAAAATGCAGGGAAGGTCAATATTGTCAGCTAAAGCTCAACATTGAACACCAGTCTTCCCAACTCAGGATGCTGGAAGGCTTGTTAAAGCAAGGACATTATTTTGCAGTTGTACAGGGCATTGGATCTGAAAGCATGAAGGGAACACAACTGGGACAATGAGGTTTCTGTAACCAGTTACCCCATTCAACCCTGAAGAAAATGAAGAAAGATTTGTATAGTGTAGAAATACAGTAGCAATTAAACCAGGCAGAAATATATGTGGGGGAAATCCTGACAACTGGCATCAAGAGGTTAACTCTTCTCTTCTTTTTAATCAGTAACTAGTTCTGTCATCTTTTGGTTCAGTGCAAAATCTCCCCAGAGAAGCGCCTCCATTCTTTGAATGTCCATAAGGCAATTAGGTTTTACATTTTTAAAACTGAAGGGTTTTACAGGATGAACCAATTTATATGTTTCCATAATAAGAAAAGACTCAGGGCTACTGAAGTATCTATTTCAAAATGGCTTAGGTGGTGCATTATTGAATCCTACAAAGCCAAGGGGCTTCCAGGTCCCAGAGTCTTTAACAGTCATTTTGAGGGAACTACCTGGGCAGAATACAGAACAGCTGCTTTTTTGGAAACCTTTAAAGCAGCCATTTGCTATTTGGAGTTAGTTCAACATGGGCAGTACAGAGCACTGTAAAGGGAGGTCCTGGTTTGAACACAGGCACCCAGAGGTAGAAGGGTGCTCCCAGAGCACTGGGTGGTTATGTTTCTTTGTTCCTGAGCCTTTTCATTGTCTTAATAAATGCTGGTCAAGTCCCAATCATAAAAAACAATTGGGTGGATATAGCTGTGAGCAAAAAATGGGTGATAGCTTTCAAACTGGAATAGTGTAACAGCTCTATCTACCAATTAAAGCCATTCAGTGAACAAATCTGATGATTAACTGGATATGTAATTAAGCCTTTATTATTAGTCTAATTGGATGGTTAGGGGAATTATTAAAGCTGTTAAGATTCTGTGTAGCAAGCTGACTGTGCAGTATAGGCAATATGAAATTCAGCTCATTACAAGCAAGGCCAAATGAACATATTTTAGTGGAAACTCGAGACAGCTGCATCCAAGTCTTTCAAAACAAACCCAAACAAACCTTAAAGTCATGAGTTCAGCTCAGCAGAGAGAGCCATAATGCCCTGCTTGAACACACATGGCAACAAGCCCAGGACAGACCCATTTCCAGGAGGCTAAGAAGAGGGGAGAGGTTTTTCTGTGATGGTGGCTAAAGCATCCTCCCTTGCCCCCATCATTCCTGACACCAGGATAAGGAGGAAGTTTTACAACAGAGGCATCTGACCATCTGGGTGCTGAAATGGAACTCCTGAAGTGTTATGAGGAACAGAAAACTGGCTGATTCCTGAAAGAACTTGATGTTCCAAAATCTTGTCTTGGGAACTTTAAAGAATAAGAGGGAAGGCATGCGCAGACCACTGTGTGGTCTAGCAAAACACTGACCTTTCTGTGACCATTTAATCCATGTTCTACCTGTCTCAGGTCCATGCCTGAATTCAGCAATATCAACTTGCTAAGCTGAGAACCAGGCCTCTCATGTCCCTTACTAACTGCAAAAGTCACTCATCTTCTTCTCTCCTTACCAAAAGTTAATAAAGAAACTAGTAAGGAAATTCCCAGGCTTACCTGGTGACTGAGAAGGTAACTTAAGTAACATTCAGGCAAGTGGAATTATAGTTATTGAAGAGTTATCTCCATTGGCAGACACAGATTGTGCCAAGTGAAGACCCTGAGTCCCACATAGCAGCAGCCCAACCACATAACAAAATTCTAACATCAGAAATATAGACCACTCTAATGCCTGCAATTAATACCAATGGAAAATCCCACCACCACACTGTGGTTGCAATCAAACTGTTTTAAAAGTGCCAAAAGCAAGATGACACATGATCACAATGCTCTTGCACACATAGAGACTGTATGCAACTCTCTGTGGAAACCAGGGACAGATCTGATCTAACACTCTGCATAAGATAAATCTTGTAAGCAACTGTAAAAGTGATACAAACTGTTACAGAACTCAAAGGGCATGTTTTGGGTCTGATTTAAGTTCTTCTCTTTCCCTGTATGAGCTGCACATGAATCATTACTGCTATGAGGAAATTTAATTCAGATGCAATTTCCTTAACTCAAGACCATGTAACAAACAATACTATTCTCTGTGAGAAAGTCTGGTATGGACCAGGCATCAAAGCCTCCAATCAAATAAACATGAAGAAATGACAGAAAACAATGTATGAGTCTATTAATTTTAAAACTTGTTTTCTAGAATAAGGCAAAGAAATTGTAACTGAAATATATGGTAACCATGCCTAAATTAGCATAAGTTTTAAAAAGGACAGACATTAATGTTAATAATCTAAATCTAAAGTGACTGCATTTTATCTATACATGTGACATTACTTTTGGGTTTTATTGTTGTCCATTACATTACAACAGTTCCTACTTTCTCATGTTAAAACGTTTCCTTATTTTGTACAGTATCATGCCACAATAATTACTTAATAAATAAACTAAAAAAAAATAAAAAAATTCACAATTTGAAGTAATTTATTTCAAACAAAAAGAAAAAACCAAAACCAACCAAAAAACAAAGAAAACTTCACAAAAAATTCAAAGATTTTCTCAAAAACTCAGTTGGAATACAATTTGAGTTTTTATATTTAAATTGATACACATAATTAAATCTTACACTTTAAAATATTGTGATGTGTGAAAACACAGAAGGAAGGAGTTAATTACAGAAAGGCATTAGTCACAAAAAACCCCCCAACCAAACATTAGAAAAGCACGTATTAGAAAGGCCCTTGGAGCAGCAGCTGTTAAAAGAACAAAGTTCAAGAGAATATGTTTGCAGGACAATATGGGCAGAGCATTGTTTAAACAGAAAGAAACCCTAAAGCATCTCATACAGGCGACTCAATAAAACGACATATTAAGCTCTTCAAAGGAATGTTCCTGCTTGTCCTTGATAAAATCTGGGGCACACACACACACACACAAAGAGGTGGAAAAACCACAGTGCTCACAACCTTAAGCATGGGACAGCTGATCTGGGCCAGATCTCCAGATGTACCTTGTGTTACCAATTTTCTCAGAAAACATTGGAAAAAATATCTCCTCCAAGTTACTGCAATGTTTCAGTTTTATTTATTTTTTCAGTAGTTAAACTTTTCATTTTTATAAAATCCTTTGAAGTTTATATAAAATCAGCAATAGACTTGTGTAAAAACCACTGTCACAGAGTTAATTATAAGCAGGCACTGAGCTTTTTCACACACAAAATTGTTTTCAGTTCTTTTAGACTCTGACAGGAAAATCACAGGCTGATGAAAACCAGTTGGTAGCTTATAACCCACTTAGTCCAAGAAATGGGTGTGCAAATCTGCCCTGGTATGTCTTCACAGACCACAGTGCCTGTGCCTACAGTGAACTGCCAAAGCCAAAGCTTAGACAGCTCAAAGAAAAACATCTCCTAGAATGAAAAAAAAAAAAAAAACAAAGGAAAAACCAACCAACCAACCAACCACCGGTGACAATTCATGATCTCTGGTGTGAGGTGAGTGTTTCTCAGGTCATCCTTCCTGAACATTAAAGCAAATTGGAAGACTTGCATATATTTTCAGAAGAGACCACATAAACTTCAGGAGAAAACCAAATATCTAAGGCCACTGGAAAAAGAAAATACCACTGGTATAAAGATGACATTGCAACTTATTGAATATATTGCAAGAGAAAGGTGAATCAGATCTGCTATTTCTCTACTTTCTTCCCCTATAAGAAAAATGAAGAGCTGCCATTCATCTGAGGAGGCTGCTTTATTTGAAAGGAAAGTAGGAAAAAAAATCTACCAATAGTATTCCAGAGCAAGAAACTTTTCAAGTGCGATCAGCCAGTTGTTCTCCAAGAATTTTGAACTGGGCTGCTATAAGGAGCACCTACACACCATGGACAAGGCTGGGCAAGTTTCTTCTCTCCTGCTTCTCTATTCAATAGTGTATAAGGAACTGAGAATCCCTACTAAACAGCAACTTAATTAGTACTCTCATTAGCATTTAGAAAACAAGGACTGTAAGTTCCATAGTGCTTATTTTAGCTTGAACCTGATTTGTAATATTATACAAAAGCCTTCTGAAGTGGAAAGTAATTGCATAAAAAAATAATATTATATCCTCAATGAGTTAATAAAATTTTATTCTCAGTAGAGTCTCTAAAAATACTCTCAGTGATGCAAATATCCCTGGCAAATAAAGCATACAGATCCAAAATTTCTAAGACTGTGGAAAATATTAGGCAAGGCCAGCTGGAGAATGCCATTCATTAAAAAAATATATGTGAAAATTCCCTGTCCCAAAGGCTTCCCATATCACTTCTAATTTTATTAAAGTTGAAAGAGATTTCATTCATTTCAAGTTTTGGAAGAAAGCTGTAGATGGAAACAGTGCCTTAAGAGAAAAAGAAAGAAAATTTTTAAAACCTATTTTCATCCATTCATACTAATCCTAATTAATTTTTTTTTCCACACAGGAGCCTTGAAGAAGCCCAAGAACAAAGAATTTATATCCTTGCACTGTATACTGCTCTGCAATGCTTCCTACATTTAGGTATGGTTCTTAGCTTACTCTAAACATGCTCCTTTAACTATTCTTGAGAAAGATTAACTTCAAGGTTTTGCTTTAATGCTTTGAGAACTACACTGAATGTCTCTGTCAAGCTGCTGCAAACTTACCTGTATTTCTATCCCATCACATTATCAGACATACAGGGCTCAAAAGCATTTCAAGAACACAGAGTAATATGATTTAATCATTGCACATGGTCAGTTTCTTATTTTTCACGAAGTTTGATCAGCATTGTGTGATACAGACACAAAAAAATAATATTTGAACTTCAAAATGACAACACAGTACCTGTCTGAACAAATGCCTCTCTTGGGTAACTTTCTTTTGAGTAACTTTTCTATTTGGAATCACTACTTGTCTCCATAAAGAATGCATAATCATAGAGAGCTACAAAAAAAATAAAAAAAAAGGTTAAATGGGACTCAATAACCGAACAAGTACCTTGAAGCACTGAAGGTCTGAGATGTAGGGTTTTCTAGCATACCTCTGGTATGACCATGCCATTCTCATCACACCCTTTTCATCCAGCACTCTCAGGCTGAACACTGGGAAGACTGTTTTTCACCTCTTTTCTCCTAATGTCTTCACTGAGGAAAGCTAGAGAAGTCTTTTCCTTTGTTTCTATTCCACTTCAGTTTTACAGCCCAAGAGTATCTGATGGCCATTCCTGCAAGAAGACATCAGAGGAAGCTCTGAAGTTAGTGCATTATTAATTAGTACCAAACCACAATAACCCTCAAGTACAGGGTTCAAAAATTTTCGCCAGACCCATTTAGCTATTACTTGTCATCTCCTAGTTCAACCATTCAGCCAATATGTCAGAAATTTAAAAAAAAAAACAACAAACCAACCAACCAACCAACAAAGAAAAACCAGTCTATAAAAAGGAACCCCTTTTGTACTGAAAAGTTTCTGTCCTGCAACGTAGTGTGAACATTTAGGAGAAGCTGATAGAACAAATAGCTATAATTATGCCATCATGTAAAAGTGTTTCTGCTTTGCTGGAATGGATTTGTAAAGCCATGTGTTTACTGCAGCTGTTACTGACACGTGAACAACAGCTCTAAGGATAAACACTTCTACAGGAGGGGAGTCTTCAAGCCTTTTACTGTGAAAGAAAGACCTTGCAAGGTCAACTGTAGAGCAAGGGCAAAACCAGCAGCTCCGTGCAGAGGCATCACGCTGCAGCACCCGTGGCTCACATGCAGGACTCTAAGGAAACTCTGAAAACAGCAGGTCAAAGGAGAAAAGGAAGAAGCATTACAGCATCAGCTAGGTCATGGTCTTAGCAGCTGAGCAGCAAGATATACGTGAGGACTGCTGTGAATCAGTGAAAAAAAGCCCACAACAAACCACAAAAAAACCAAACAACAACAACAAAAATTTCAAAAAAACCCCCCACAAACAAACTTTCTGCCAGCTCTTGAATGTAGTCTCAAACTCATCAGTGTCTTGTGACTGATTTTTAAAGAGGGAGATAAATGCGCTTAGCAACCTCAAGCACTAAACACATCACTGAAAGGTCAAGAAACATAGTATAAAAATAGTAATCTAAATGTAAAGGGCAAATTCTCACTTGGGGTTTTTCTGCTCAACTGACCCACCCCTTAATCAAAACAAGCTCAAATAAGTGCGCAGGTTAGCCTCAAATATCCAGTCTCAAGTCATTAGGAATTCCAGGATAACTTAGGATATATCGTTTTACTTATTTGCTGAAACTACTTTTAGTAAGAAATTTATTTTCCTTAGAGATTTCAGGAAATTTGCTATGTAACCTGAAGTTACATATGTATGTAACAGAAGTTGGGTATGTCCTCTAGTGTTTAACAGTTATAATACTTGATGTTCCTATAAAGTGATTTCCAGACCTATGTTAACGTGCTCAGAGTAAGGCAGCGGCAGGCGTAGCTATTGTCCTGTGAGAAGGGAAACGTGCCCATGGTCAAAGACAGAAGCACACACAGAACCCAGTTCAAGTGTGGTGTCACATAGATCAGGTCTAAGCCATCCAAAGGCAGATAAAATCTTAGTATCAGCTCAGACCAAGCTGGTTCCAAACACCAGCCCACGGCAGCATGTTGTCCTGTGCGAGGCAGAGTGATGCCCATGGGGCACAGCTGTGCCAGCAACACCTGTATTGATTTGGGGCTGTAGTTAGTACTCTGGATGGCATGATGCAGACCCAGGATGCTGAGAGGCCTCCCCAGCCACACTGCATCAAACCACACTGACAGCCCCACCTCCTTGCCAGGTAACAGGTTCAGGGCTCCCACTGCACACTCACCAGCAGCAGTTGCCAGTCATGGGCCACGCTCAGACATGAAAACAAGCACCTATAAGAGCCAAACCCTTCACTTTGACAACCTAAGCTAAATAGACACCCAGTTATTAGTTCAGCATCACTTACAGCAGATACTTCAATCCACAGGGAGCTTTATGCCCTGCAAATTTTTTTCTATTTTTTTAAATTTTTAGGTCTTGGTCATCTTCCTCCCCAGCCTTTGAGGTTAAACAGTTTAAATACAGCTATTAATCATCTCCCTTGATGAAGGGACAGTAAGGATGTTTTTGTGGGCATGACATATTGTTTGCTTGCATGAACCTCACACTGTACAGTCCTGGCCCTCATATTTGTTAACACATTTTATTTAGTGACTGGAATGTGTATGTATTTGTAACAAACAGATTTGGAAGCCCTGGGGGGTTTTCTTGGGTTTTTTTGTTAATTTATGAATCTTTTACATGAAGTCAGAATTCCTCAAACATGTAACATTCATACAATTAAATAGATCCATATATGGCACTCTGATTACCTGATTAAGTGCCAGAACTCACATACATACACAGCCAAAATGAAGATAAGATAGATTCTTTTGTCAAAGATGTATTTGAGATTAATGGCAAGCTGGCAGACTGAATGGGTTCCACTGCACTGAGGCAATTACTGTAGTAGGTAAAGGAAGTGATAAAGATTTATTTAGTACAAGGCTGATATTCATTAATCTCTTTAAACCCCATGTTAAGGTTGTTTAAAGTACTGTAGTTCTTCTCTGGAAAGGTCTGTTGAATCTATGACAGAAAAGGCAGACCTGCATAAATGCAGTGCAGGTCTCCATGGACTATGACATTTCTATACCTCCACAGGGAGGCAAGTATTTTAGATTAGTTTGGTTAGCACTGCAGATGCAGCATGCTGATTTACTAAACTCTGATGCAAGTTCCAAAAATAATTAGCTTATCAAAGATCCCCTTCCCTTCCTCTCTTTTATTAGTGTGCTAAATATGGCATTGTTGCAAGGAAATAATCCATTTCACTGGTATTCAGACACTAAGCACAGACTTGTCAAAACTGAATCTTTTCTAAAAAGAGCTCATTTTCAGTGCTTGCTTCTTTTGAAAGATATTCATGTCACAAGACCAACAAATGTCATTCAGCTGTATAACTCCTTCCGTGCTATAAGGAAAAAGAAGGAATTAGTAACCACTTTTGAAAGTCTAATTATTTTATTGATCTAATATCATCAGAGCAAGCAACACAACAGACAATTAAATAGACATGTGGCACACAAGCTTTTTATGAACCAACTTTGAAGTACCACCCAAGAAACTTGTCAAACGGAGAAGAGGCTAAAATTTCACACTTCTGTGGTAGATTTTTTCTTACACTTATTCATTTAGGAGGGCTTTTTTCCAAGCTAAAAAATACCATTTTGATTTGGCATCAGCAAATACTCCCTCTGAAATAGGTTAGTTCCTTCAGTGTGTAAGCAAGGGTTGTTTCTCAACACATCAGTAAGAAAGAATATTGTTTCAAAAACCATGGTCAAGGTTCCTAGATACTACTGGAGTGCATATAAATAATCAGCAAGACATCCACTGCCCCTCCTAATTTTCTATCTTCAGAAAGCATATTAAAATGATTTATTTCTAGCCTGCTACTCATAGTGAATGCAAGTCAACCTCTCCTTACCTTGCCAGTGACAGGGATATCAACAGAACCCCAGGTACCAACTCCCCAGTGAACTGTGCCTGGGGCAAAATCAGCTGCAATAATTCCAGCAACTGGAAATAAAAAGGAATGTTAACAGTAGAAGCTAATCCAGCACACATTGAAGTTACATCAACGGCTTACACTACATAGCAGATAAATATAAAAATCACCAATTCTAAATGCAAAAATATATTCCATGAGACCACACAAAAGCAGAGAAACACATTTTAATCAATTTCAATTTAAAGATATTTCAAATCTATATTAAAACTTTCTTAAAATACTAGAATCATGCAGAAATAGAATTATAAAAACCAGGTTTGCACATAAAAGCGGAGCAAGTCAGCAGTTGTCATCTTCATTTCAATGGTAATATAATAAGCAGGTTTTGTTACTGGATTTTCTTGTGGTTTGGGTTTGTTGTTTTTTTTTTTTTTAGTATGGTTTCATACTGTGGGGCTACTTAACCCAAGTTAAAAGAAAAATAATGGAGTTGGCCCAGTGTTTCTCTAACATTTTTTCACCCATACACTTCCTTATCTCTTCTCTCCCTCTCTCTATGTGGCCCCTACAGTTTCGTATCTTCATTGAAATGCCTTCCAGAAATGCCTTTGTGCTGACAGAGTTGCCTTTTCCAAAAGAGCAAAATCCTCCAGAGACTGGGGTTTCCAGATCTGAATGCTTAATTTCATATTCCAGCCCAGCAAGGGCAAGGATTCAAAAATACTGGATCAGGTGATCAAACTACAAGGGATAGTTATGTTGAAATATTCCCTTATTTTCCAATGCTAGTTCAATATTAACATCTATCAAAATATTTTTGAAGAGCTGTATTAACATTTCATAAGCTTAAAATCCAGTCTATCAGTAACTTTACCCACTACCCACAGAACTCTGTGCCACTTATTAAACTAAAAATAAAGAATATTTCTCTCATGCTAAATATCTGCTTTCCAAAATAATAATAAAAACCAACAACTCACAAGACTCAAAACAGAAAACAAGCAAGCCCCACAGAAACACAAACATTGCTCTCCCTCCAAAAACAAACTCAAAACTCCACAAGCTTTGCCAGTCAAGAAGCAGTAAATATTTAGCAACCACAAGTTTCTTCATTAGGTGTCTTTATTAGTTTCCAAGCCAAAAATCTAGAAATCAGTTCATTGAACTGAGCAAGCATTATATAAAAGAACTATTAAAGTCTCTAAAAAGCAAAACACTTCCTCCTCTTTCAAGTTATTTCTTATATGTTCAACTATGGAGTATTTAAATAGGAGGATGATGTCTTTCATGTCATCTATATTCAGTTTGAAACTGTGTCTCCAACAAAACCATCATATAAGTGTAATTCCCTGAACTAACTTTATTCTATGGAATTTTAACCAATTGACGAAATCTGTTGCTGTTGTTGTCTGTAACCTGCTTGTCAGTAGCAATCAACACACTCAACATTTTCAATCACTACCTTCTAACTAACAATACAAATTTCCTAGCCTGTAAGTTACTGACCTGCATAACTTGGAGCCCTTTCCTGTCTTCTCAATAGCAATCACGGACTCCCTTTATTACAGAAAATACCTCTAATGTCATGATCAAGTCGAAGTAAACAAAATACCAAGGCCAAAACTACTTTTAGAATAAATAAAAGTTGTTGTTTTTTTTTAATAGGCTCAACCACAAACCAAATCCCCAAGTCAGTGTATTTTGTCCTTCAGTGATGCTTTCAACATCTGCTATGAACAGACAGATACGTGAACACATTTCTTTCTTAGCACTGCCCACTCTCCTCACAGGCATTCTGCACAACATCCCGCCTCAGTTCTAGTGAGTTTGTCCTTGTAAAGGAATATGTGAAGGCTCTCCTTTTGTTAAGGACAGCCATGTTCCATAGGAAAGGTCTTCAGAGGGATTGCCATGGAATGCACACAGCCTGCATGGCTTAGCTCTTTTCAGGGTTGTAAGGTACAGGAATGAGATTGGGATGGTGGAAAGCAAATCTAGACCTTGGGAAGCAGACACTGAACTCTCTGACCGGTTCCTCCCACTCAGCCAAGCAAAGCAGGCAGTGCACTTGTCACCTGAGCTCGGGGTTCCCCTGAGCAAGATTCTGACAGGAGGGGCAAGAGAAGACTCCAGGGGCTGCACTGGAGATTCTGTGTGGAGAGGATGGCTTGAGCATGGCTGACAAAGACAAAGGGCTCTGGATCTGGACTAATTGCAGATGGGTACAGAGCAAAGAGTAGAAATAGGACATTGCCTATTGTCCTGTTATTGGGAACTAACAAAAAGGGCCTAGCCTTGATTTCCTCACACTCTTCCTCCAGGTATTTGAAGATACATTGATAAAATTCCCTGAAACTTTTCTTCTCCAGGCTGAACAGTCCCATCTGTTTCAGACTTTCCTCTGAGGACAGATGATTCAAAGATGATTCCTTAATCTTCTCTATGGTCCTCTGCTGGACTCTGTGCAGCAGCTCCATCCCTCTCCTGCCTACACTACTGGCTAACACAAGAGGGGGAGAATTCATGATACTAGAAAAGTTGTTGTGACAATTTAAACATGGCCTTGTTAATCATCAAAGGTGAAATCACCTGTGAATTTATTCATATTCATCAGGAGTGCTTGCCAAACCACAGCACCAGACGATCACATTTTCTGTGTGAACCAAATCATTTACAGAAAAGCTATTTTAAACACTGCTTATAAGAATTTCCAATATTTTCATGTCCCAATACCTCTCAAGTCAGGCTCCCTCAGTGCCCTTAGTCAAATGATATCAGTCTCAGAATGAGAGAAAGATTTTAACAAATACATTTTAGAAATCTCAAAGTGATTAAAGTAGTTTTCCTATGCATAGTAATGAGGTGGTTTTCAGGTTTGCTCTTAAAGGGCTCAAAGCAAGTTTTAAGATGTGATCTCAGAGCTAAAAGTGATACGCTCATCACAAAGCTGGAAGTGTTCCCTTTACATTATTATGTCAAAGTCTAATGTTTCTAACATATTGGATTTTAAAATACCTGACTTTAATCTCATCGTTGTCACTAAAACTGACCCTGGGCATTAGGCCAAGGTAGTCTAATTAGAAATTCCACTTGAGAAAAGTGTAAAAATGTTTACTAGTGGGGTTTTAAAAGACAAATTTAAAAATACTAATTTAAAGACAGAACTAAAGGTTAAGAATAATTCTAAACAATAGCGAAGTCATTACTCACTGAGGACACCAAAAACATTTGGTAGCCAGTTTTCCATGGGTCGGTGTAATTAGCACCGTTTCTCTCCTACACAGGTATTAAGAATTTATGCTACAGAGAGGTACCACTGTGCAACTATATGTAAAATACAGTCAATCCAAAGATTCAAAGGAATTGCAAAATTCTGGTTGCTTAGAATTAGTTATAACTTCTTGGTAGAATTTTTGGTATCCTATATTTAAAATGGATTTCTTATATTGCTAAAAACCTAAAACAAGAAAAAACAAAATAAAAATTTGAAAGACCCTAAAAAGCAGGACATTCACAGGCTTTTAGGTCTAGCTGTCAAGGTCAACCGATATCATTAGACTTACATGAACAAGTTACAGTAGGGAAATCATGTTAGGAAATATGGGTCAAGTCATCATGCAGTAATAAAGCTGTTACCTCCAGACTCAGTTTTTGAAACATTCTTTAAAATCTGTCGTAGTTTAGCATTTTTAATATTACAGTCATAACTGAACAATGAAGTATGTCAATGTTATAAAGGGCCACTTAAATATTTATTTGCATGTTTTATAGAAAAAAACGAAATAAACAAAAATAACCCTCCAAAAACACACACCACCAACATGCAAATAAAATTAAAAAAAATTCTCAGTTTAGTCCACAGATATT
>VXAU01003785.1:1189316-1297471 GCA_013399695.1 Formicarius rufipectus | reverse complement strand
TATATATATATATATACACACATGCTCAGACATGAGAACATATTATGCTGATGCATACTGACACATTAGCGTAAAGAGCTTCTTCAGTGCCTGTGTGGGTGCAATGTAGAGCTGGACTGATAAGACCATTACAATAAACATACAATTACCAAACAGACAAAAGGAATAAATCCCATGTAAACAGGAATTACAGTGCCAAATTCAGACAAGGTGGTAAAGTGACATAATCAAGTAGATACAGTGCGAAATCTAGGGCACTCTCTTACTACCATCACAAGCTCAGTCTAAAAATTAGGTTGCAACATTCTCAAATGTATATTCTCATTTACAGTTTAGGGAGGCATTTTCAAAGCACTCTGTGTTGGCGTAACTACTCCCACTGAAGTCACGAGGACCTTAACAATTGATTTCTAAGGAAGCAGGGTTGGCCTGAGCACTTCTGAAATCCCACTGTAAATCATTTACATGGAGAGAATCTGAGCTTGTATGGCATCCTTAAGATTATAAGCACCTCCAAGGGCTTAAAAAAAAAAAAAAAAATTAGATACAATGTGCTTGGGATACACTGAGTAAAAGCTCACAGAAAGCCTTGGACATTCAAACCTGCTTAGCTAAGGAGAAAGTGTGCTGATAAACTAGCCCCCATTTTTAATAACTGCTGCTCATATGAACAAACTGGTAGTTAAAGATTATCAAAAGACAGCTACAGAGGGACAGGCAGAGCTCCATACACCCTCCCCACAGATCCTCACTCCCTCCTGCCTATTCCCAGCTTAAACACTCCTTGGTCCCTCTTGAAAATTCATGTTTCAGCTCCAGCTTCTTTCTTACCCTCTCAGCCCTGCTGGGATGGAAAGGGCAGCACTGCCTGCAGAGGCAGCTGCACAGCAGATCAGGGGACAAACAACCCTGGAAGGAGGACAGCAAAAAACGTGCTGGAGGCATTGTATTGCCTGACCACAGTGTGGGTTTAACAGGGATGCAGCTGCATCTCTAAAGATTTAGACATGTACAGAATGATTCTGAATAGTCTAAAATTAGGTATCAGACATGCTGACATCAATTCAGACAATCACAGTAACTGAGTTGGTTTACCTTTTTTTTGCATGATTTTATTTTTGTACTTTTAAAGACATGTCAAATGTAACATTTTTTTCCAGGTTTAGTATGGAAGCACGCACACAATTGTTCTGTATGATGTTCGAATTTACACCTTGAAATAATAGTTGCATCTCTTTTTCAGAAGCTAAATACAGTGGAAGCCATTTAAATGAATAATGCATTTTTTTAATGGAACAGCAAAGTAATATAAGTGGGACATGTTAATTCCCAGGCATGCGAAATTTATTGTCACTTAGGTGCCCACTGGGAATAATTTATGCATCCTCGATTAAGAAAATATTTTTAATTTGAATTTGCATATTTTACTCATTATGACTAACCTTGACACAGTCCTTTTTGGAGGTGCCATGCCCTTAGGTGGGAGTTTACAAAATGTCCACTTAGCAGGGAGAAATAATTAAACAAAGATGTGCACTTGTTCTCTAACAAGAAAAATAACGTGTATACACCTCTGGCTTACAATGGTCTTTGCTTCTGTGTAGTAAAATTAAAACTAGGTTGGATTTCATTCTTCCTTCTTTAAAGGAGACATTCATTCAGTCCTTGAAAGCTAATGCAAGGATAGCATGGTAAATTCCAGCACAAGGTGATAACTTATAAAAAAATAAATCACAAAACCACAAGGGTCAAATTGAGAGAGAAAAAACTTCCAATAAAACTAATCTCTCCATCATCTGCCATTACAGCAACACATGCACACCATTGTGCAGTCTCTGGAAAAACATTCAGCCTTCACAGCTTTCTTCCTACAGGTCCAGCAACTGTGAAATTCTAAGATTTATAAAACCGGATTTTAAAACTGTCCTCATTAAACTACAGGCAAAGTCAATATTAAAATTCTGATCCCTAGAACATGCAGAAGCATATATACTAATTGGAAAAAAAAAAAAATAAAAAAAATGAGGCTGCAAGGAGCCAAAGAGCCCTAGATGTGGCCTCCTCGCCTATAAAGCTTTCACAGCCTTTCCTAGTTTATGCTGGTGGCACCCCTCATATTTGAATGAAAAATATGGAAATCGTTCACAAAAGAGCCAAAATAGAATTGTAAAGGAGCATTTGCATGAGATTTTCTCTCCACTTCATATCGGTCTAAAGATGAAGACCACTGTGCCCCTAACTTTTATTCACCTCAGTGCCAACACGTAATTACTTGTCAACTGAAAAGCAGAAGAAACAGTTGGTTTCAGAGAACAAATAACCAAAAAAAATGGAAAACATAAATGATAGTCAGTGGCTTCACAGTTAAGGGTCTTAAATGCCCAAGGGCATTAAAAATCTGCTGCGTTCTTAGTACTAGATGAAATGTCTTATAATCTTACAGGTTTTATAGAACAACTGTACTAAACAGAAAGGGGGCAGGCTCTGCAACTGACAGCGCTTATCAGATCTTCACTCCTAAGAAAATGTGTCAGTTTAACAGCTGATATCACAGGGAGGGCTACAGGTTTCAGAACTCCTTACAAGAAACACAGTTGAAATGTCGTATAGGTTTCAAATACAATGGAATTCAACTTGACTACCAGAACGTGTTGGCATTGTGCTGGTTACAGGGTGAATGCCGGAATACTGTTTCATTTCCAGGCTGCAGTCAGACCCATGCTGCTGGACTCCAGTGAACACAAGACCCCACTGTAGCTACTCCAGATGATTCTGTCACTAACCACGTGAGATTGCAGGAACTGGGACTGATGCTCAACAAATTAACTAGAATTTCACAAATACCTTATGCAATACGTTTAAAAACAACTTTTAGAGGTGTCTAAGAATTAGACTGCTAAAGATGCTACAGTTTCATAGCCATAGTGTGACTCAAAATCCACTCAACCATCCTCACATCTCTACTTTCACAAATATAACTTGTGTGAACTGCAGCTAGCCCAAAACTTTCTCATAACTTCTTAACAGGCCACATCTCCCTTTCTGAATTAAATTCATACTGAAGTTTATGAACAGTGGAGTATTTCCCACAGTGCTGGGTCAGCTGCCCAGATCCCAAAAGGCCTAGTGTGGCACAGAGGAGGGATTTCTACTGAGTCTGTACCTAACTGTCAGAGAAATATAGGAGGGTTTGGGTTGGAAGGGACCTTAAAGATCACCTAGTTACTTCCCCCATGCCATGGGCAGAGACATCCTCCTCTAGCCCAGGTTGCTCCAAGCCCCATCCAACGTGGTCTGGAACATTTCCAGAGATGGGGCACCCACAACTTCTCTGCACAACCTGTGCCAGGGCCACACAACCTTTACAGGGAAGAATTCCTTGCCAATATCTAATCTATGCACCTCTATAGCCAGTGTGGCTGGATGTATTAAGATCAGAATGGCAAAGTCGGGGGCTTCATTAGAGGCAAACAGATACTTGTTTTGCAGGACACTTTTCAAATGAAATGCCCTTGGAAATGTATCTGTTCATATTATAGGTTCTCATTTGTACTTTAGGAATTAAAAAGCTCTGAAGAGTTAAACTGAAGTTTAAGCTGGTGGAATTACAGAGCAAAGTATTCTTCACTTCTTGTTTATGGCAGTAGAGATGGTGTAAAGACTTAATTTCTGTGTGTGTGTGTATTTTACACATACATTGATGCAGTTCAAAGGTTGCTTTACTTACCCATGGTTTTCATTTTCCTGTAACACACACCCACCCAGGATTTCTTGTTACATTTGCAATAAATACTTAAAAGAGGAGGATGAAATAGGTACTAAATATACTACCAAACCATTTATAAAAGGACAAAGAAGCCTTATCAATGCAAGAAAATAGCTCGTATAGGTTCAAATGCATCTGCTTTAACCTGACAGCTGCCCTGCATTGCAATGGGGTACATTGCTGGCATGTCAGAGGTGAACAACAGCTGAGCTGGCAGGGAGTGAAGAAAGTAACTAAAAGAGGGTGTGATAATCAAATGCTATCCTTAAAATGGATATTCCTAAATAAATGGATATCCCTAAACCTGCTACACACAAAGCTATCCTTAAGAGAGCAGTGCAGAGTTTAAAACAAGCATTTTCTCAATGAAAACTCCCAGATTACACAATTTCTGCACTAGGTTAAAGATATATTCCCTCCTCCTTCTACAATGTACCTCATATGGCAATTCCACGTGCTACAAAATTCTGATATTCCAAAAGGAGAACAATTTCATGAAGCCTGTAAATCACTGGAAACATCACCAATAGAAAAGCATTGTTGAAAACATATTTTACACATATGTATATATGTATATATGTTCATATAATGAACATATGTATATAGGTATATATGTATATACATTCATATATATGTATATTATATACGTGTGTGTGTATATATATTCATATATATATATATATATATATATATTCATATAAACAACAAAAATCCAGGAATCATCCTGATTTTCAACATACAGAGACACAAAACAGAGGTTTTGCTGAATCATGGTGCTTGATTCTTAGAAGTCCCTTTTAGTAAAGGGGGACTCTTCATAAGCATGTGCATTAACCTTATTTCTGAAGTTCTGCATTTCTCTATACCATCCTTAGAGTATTAAAAAGTTTAATTCGAATCTAAATAAATTGTGCGACATTTTCCACCTGGCTGAAAGAATGAAGCATCTAAAGCACTTTATCTTTAAAGATTTTTTTTAAGACTTGAAATATTTACCTGTGCCTACTAGTTGTTTGAAAAATATATTAAATAGGAAAGCAAGTAAATTATGAGGAAACTTAAATGATAACAGAAGTCCATTCTTGCAACTTTCTGCAGACATGAAAAAAATGTGTTAACTGAGCAAGGAAAAGAAGAAAATAAGTTGTTATGGTTTTGGCTGGGATAGAGTTGATTTTCTTTTTAGTAGCTGGTTCAGTGCTGTGTTTTGGATTTAGTATGGGAATAATGTTGAAAAGACACTGATGTTTCAGTTGTTTCTAAGTACTACTTACTCTAAATCAAGGACTTTTCAGTTTCCCATGCTCTGCCAGTGAGCAGGTGCACAAGAAGCTGGGAGGGAGTGTGGCCAGGCCACTGACCCAACCAGGCTAATGGATATTCCTGGGTATTCCACAGAACATCATGCCTGGTATCTAAAACCAGTGGAGCTGACTGGGAGGAGTTGGTCGCCGCTCAGGGACAGGCTGGTGGTGAGCAATTATATTGTTTCTTCAAGGTTTCTTTCAAGGTTTTTCTCTCTCTCTTTCTACCCTTCTCATTGTTATTATGATCATTATTATTATTTTTGTTTTCAATTATTAAACTGTTCTTATCTCGACCCACAAGGTTTCCTTTTTTTTCCTGATTCTCCTCTGCACCAAAGAGCAGGGGGAGAATGAGCAAGCAGCTGTGTGGTACTTAGTTGCTGGCTGGGCTCAAATTATGATAGAAGGGGAAAAAAAGCATGGGGAAAAAAAGATAAGAGAGATGATGTTATTTATTTTAGAAACTTTTTTTTTGCAGAACTTCCCCACTGAATCTAAAAAAAAAAAAAAAAAAGGATAAAAAGAAGGATAAAAAGTTGCAAAAGGGAAAAAAAAAAATTACTCAGTCTTGATAAAAATCAGCAATCATGCCATCGACAGTTTTTTTCCTAAAGGTTATATGCTTGAATCACGAACAGAAAAGTAAAAGATCTTGGGCAGAGAGCCTCACCTTCTTATGGGTGTTCACTCCCTATGGACAAAGAGTCAACTGTCATTGTGTCCTCCAACACCTCCGTCAGAGCACTAAGCAACACCAAAATTTGCTAGGAAGCAACTCAGTGCTTCTATAACCTGTCAGAAGATAAAAGGTAAGGCCTTGGTTTGACACTGTGACTCACTTGGACTTTTTCCTGTATTCAACAGAAAAAGAGACCTGATGTGTGTTGGAGGGGACAGGACATTTACCAGCCTGGGCCAGCTGATCTCTGGGAACTCTCCCAGAATGAGATTAACTTCTTTTCCAACACTGTCTGTCCCATAAAGTCTGTCTTATTGAAGCTGACAGTCAACTCACCTCTCACTAGATAAAGGGATTAAAAATTTGTTTAGAAGTTTCTTTGAAACCATTTATGATTACTGTAAATCCCACAGGAAATTTCAAAACTACAAAAGTTTGCATTAGCCACAGCCCAAAACATTTCATTTTAACATTTTGATCTAATGCTCATGCAGACTGAGACGACAAACCCAAAGCACAGAATCAATTTCTTGTAATTAATGATTTATAAATTCTCATGACCTAGGCAATTAAAATTCATCTGTTTTTGTATCTCTCAGAAAAATCATCTCACCTGCTAAGAGGACAGAAAAAGTGAAATATTTCATCAACTTCAGTACTGGTTTCAGGAAAGTAATCTTATAGAAGTTATATAGTTGCAGTCTGATTCCTTAAGAATATAAATATTTTAAATTAGCAACTCTCCTTTGAATTAATCTACTGATTTAAAAAAGTAATACCTGAATAACTCAACTTTGAGCATGTCATTTTACTGGGTTTTAATTAATTGAAATATTCACTGGCATTTTCCTGTTGCTCCTGTTCTCTGCATGTCTAGGGCACATCCTTTATAAATTGGTTTACTACAAGTCTACAAGCACTTTTACAGGAAACAGACTGAATGAAAGGGGAAACACTGACACAAGCCCATGTCCTTTCCCAGGAAAGTGGGTGCCAATCTCACAGCAATGCAGGTCTGATCCTGGGCCAGCAGCTCCCTGAATTTAGTGTCAATACTGCAAACAGTTTTTATGAGAAACAAAAGATTTTACATTGTTTAAGGGGTCATAGGCACTTTGGCACTGATACTGCCGGCTTTCTACTTGCTAAAACACAGTTTGGACTCAATCTTTGGTACATGTTGTATCATTTTGGGGGTTGGAATTAAATTCCAGCATTGCATACAGCATAATATTAAATCACACAGAATGCACTATGAGCAATCCTCCACTGGCCCAATCTACTAAAATGATTTATGCACAGAAAGTTTAACTGTACAGCAGGGAGACTGCTGCACATTTGCACCTTCACAAAGAACCCTTGTCAAGCAAGTCTCTGGTATAAATGGCATTTGGGCAGGTTTAGACCAGCGTGAGATTTAGGGTTTTGAAATAAACCCACCTTCTTTCAATGTGAAAGGACAACCAACATATTATATGAAAAGTACACTGTTTCTTATGCACAAACATATAAATACATTTTATGGCAGTCACCTAACAAAAAAAATAAAACAAAACAAAACAAACAAAACAAAACAAACAAACAAACAAAAAAAACACACAAAAACAAAACAAAACCAACTCAGCATTAAATAACAGACCTGCCACAATGCAACCTGTTGTTACTCCTTGGAGTGATTAAAATATGACTTCACCATGCTGAAGTGTCTCTCCTCCCCCTCACACCAGCAAACCCTTTCTTCTTCGGCATTTGTTATACATTCTCATTTATATTATCTGTCTGGCTGTCCATCCTTAGATTGGAATCTGCTTGGAACAGACACTTTTCCTTCTTGACCATTCAATGAGCACTGCAGTTGGTGGTACCATGGACAAATATTAAATGAACCTCTCTGAAAAGAGACAACTGTAAGAGGGAATTCTATTGTATGAAACAACCATTCCCACAGAAGAGAGCTGAGGTACTTAACTGAACTAGTTTTTACTCAAAAGACTATTCAAAATATTGAAACTCCTCTGTACATTGTTTGCTTGTAAAGAGACATACAGTACAATTTTAGGAGCCTCATCCTGACCATCTTTCAGAAGCACAAGCTTCTGGTGATATTTGAACAGGAAATGTGCCTTGTGTAACTGTTTTGGGAAGTTTAATCAGCGCTTTTAAGAATAATCCAACACCAGAAAAAGGGAGTTGGGCTGCAATTTCTGCTTTAAAAATTGGTTAAGGAGTAAAGGAAAGATTTTTAAGCAAAACTGTTTCATCTTGCAAAGGGAACAAATGCATAAAGGAAAGATGGGGGCTGTGGGCTGACAGTATCTCTAGAGCACCTGCTTTCTGCCCTGCTGTAAATTTAAGCAACATTGCAGAATGAAGTAACTTTGAAATTAGAAAATACTTTCTATATTATTTGTGTTAGTACTTGCAAGTTTAACTTATCTGTTTGAGAAGCTTTATCTAGTTTTATAAAATTTGCCAGAAAAATTATTTCTGAGAAGCTTCACTGAAGTGGCAAAACAATTCCACAATTAAAAACCTCATAAAAAAAATTACGTGAGTTGTATTCAGCTACACCTGTGAAAAGGGTATGCACAATTTGCTGCGAAGCTCCACTCAAACCCCTTCCAATCCTGTACCCTTTTGCCCTCAGCATCCACCTTCTCCCCTGTTGAAATCAAGAATGCAGAGTGGATATTGAAATTAACTAGTACGGTAAGTGAACTGCAGAATTAGTGCCAGTCTAGCAAATTAAACAAGGGAATAACCTAAATTTTTTTCCATTTTTCCTTTTTTATTTTTTTTATTTCCAACAAATTAGAGGGCTTCAGTAGATTTTATCAAATACTGAGCTCCCCACTCTCTTTCTCAAACTGTATAAATGCCTTGAACTCCCAAAAGAACATCACCATTCCTTAGCCCCATGTAGTTCTCTTTCATTTACCCACTTCCACAGCACCATTTTCAAAGACTTATTTTAGCCAAAGGGAACAAAAGTGGAAATCCTGAAAGGAGATCTGCAGATTTTTCCAGAATTTTTACTCTGCCCCCTCCACCAACTGTCCACAAGACCTCAACTCCCCCACTGGGATATCCTTTATGGATGACTCCTGAGGCACTTAAAGATTAAAACAAAGGATGAGCCTCACAAGTCTGCAATGCTGGCCACAATAGTTTAGTCACCCCCTCTGAACACAAAAGAGAAGCCCAGCCTCACCTTTGAAGTTGTAAGCCTTAGTCAAATTCCAGAAAACAACAGGCAGACGTGACAAGATGTTACATAATTTATTTTCTGAACTACACAGAGACACACACATACTATGTGATCTGAGCGGACACAAGTGCAAAACATAGGTATCACCTACCAGGTTGAAAGAGTTTTCTTTAAAAAGTAGCAACAAACCAAACAAAATTTACAAGTAGCCTCATGGAACAACTCTAAACATTTAGAAAAATAAGGAAAATGTCTCTAATGCATAAGCCATTCAAAATTGGGCCCCAAGTGTTGTGCGAGGCGCAGTACAATAGAGCGCCTGCAGGCTGCTTCAGAACTGCACAGGCACTGAATGCAAAAAAGAACCACAGTGCTTCCACGGTGGCATCAGCTCCAATTCAAGCACAATAATAGGGCAGAGCACAGTATTCTGCACTTGCATCACAAAGGGAAAAGACCGGTAATCTCAAATTTTGTGTACAAGCCCTACAACAGATGCTAGAAACCCATAAGAAAAAAAACACAACCCTATTTTACACAAGGTCCCCCTCACATAAATTACAAACACTTATTTTGCATATGCAACTGATTAATTAATTTCAAACCTTCCTTCCCTATAACATAATTTTCTTTGCTTTCTAATAACCCATCATTTCGAACCACTCCCGTGGCACAATTTAACCTAAATAAATCCATTCAGGTATGCTCTACCATCAGTTATTTTGCAGAGTACTAAATTCTAACTATGTATTGTGGGGTGAATTTTGTACATAGATATATTAGTGATACAAACAATAGGCCAGTTACAGTGATAAATTTCTTTTGGTGAACTGAAAGCTTTACCTACAGATCCTTCTACTGGAACAAGACCAGATGCTGTGCCAGTAACTCTGCCCATAGTGGTAACTTTAGAAGAGGCCATCGTTGGTGCCTGCTCTGTTTTGGTGATGCACACACACAGAGTATGTCGTCCCAGAGTACTCTGCTCATGTAGAAGGAGAAGATTTAAAAAGATGACAAATCTGACCATGTATCAAGCTGATCCTAAAATAACTTGTTAAATCATAAAAATGCTAATCCTGCCAAGCTGGCGAGACTAATAAATAATAGAACATCTTTTACCAAGTCTAAGCTATGCTAGACAGAAGCAAGTAAGGCTTGTTGTGGTTTGGGGTTTGCTTTTTGTCTGTGAAAAAGCTTGTTTTTGTGAAAGAAGAGTCAGAGATGATTTTAAAGAAGGAAGCTAAGACAGCCCTGGAAAGAGGAGTCCAGGAAGACAACTGATGAGTTGAAGTCTGATGAAAGGCGCTGATCATTAATCTGTGAAGAATCCAGTATCTTGTTTTGCAACACCTGCTAAGAAAAACATTTCAGTGGCATGATACCTGCGTGCCACAGATAAGCCCATGGGATGCTATTGTGCTATAGCCATACTTGTGTTGATGTAGGTTTTAAAGGTAAAGAAGAGGATCTTGACTATTCAGTCTGAGGTCAGTCTAAATAGGATGCAGACTTCCACTCAGTAACAACTCTGTTGAGCTCTCTAGATCTTAGATGCATTAGAACATGTCTCTCAATAAAATTACAGTGTTTAAATCAAGACTTCAAGTGACAGAGAACCTACTGGGGCAAGATGTTCCAATGGTTAATTACACTATGTTCATTATGGTACATAGGGCAAAACTATTCTGCTCAGGAGACACATTAAAGTCACTAGAGGACAACAACCTAATCTGCTAGCTCCAATTTACTTTGAGAAAGGAATTCAGGCTAAAAATACAAGGCATACACACTCTTTCTTAAAGCAGGGGCTGGCATATAGTCCACCTCCTCTTACCTCCTTAATTATGGCCAACATATCCATCTCTGTTTCAAATACATACCCATTCCTCTGTAATTCAATGTGAAGTTTCAAGTTTGGAGAGAATCTAGAGCACATAATTTCGGGATAGATGAGGCAAGCAAGAAGACACAAACAAATGTTTGTCATTTGAAAATATTGGATAGCACACAAAATACTAATCTAATAACTTAATGCAATGCAAGTCCTTAGAAGCTGAAACAGAGCAGCTTTATAGTAACATGAACTGTTTGGGACAAGAGGAGATTAATATTTTATCCCAACTGAATTTCATGTGGAATTTTGATAAGAATGTAATTTCCCAAGCTGACTCACAAGCCAGGCCTACAAGGAGGTGTAACACCCCTTCTGTACGTGAGGCAGCCTCGAAGCTACAGTTATCATACATGTTAAAGGGTTTAGTTTCATATATCATCCAAAGTCAGCTGCACATTGAAACACCATTCTCAGCACTGTTTATAAGCAGAATACCATTCAGTTTTGTCTTGAACATCATCTAAATACTTTGCACGGGACATTTCTCCTAAAGGACATCCCAGATAACTATGCTCATCTTCTAAAATCCAGCAAGATTACAGGAGAAAAGCATTTAGGATATATTACAGAAAAAAAAATTCAACTGGCTGGGTAAAACATCTATTCAGACTTTTCCATCTCTAGTATATACACATTGTATAGGCATTGACAGTAAAATTTATCAAGTCAGCTGCATTGTGCTTATAGTATAAATAGGGCCATGCTGTAAACTTGAGACAAAAATATATTTTATTTAAGATACTTCAATCTGAAAAAGCCTTCTGCAAACAAAAATAAATACTTGCGTGGAACTAATGAAGCGATTCTCTCATACCAATAATTTCCAAAGAGCATTTTTACTTCTTCTGAAGTTTGTTTTTAATGAAAGTCTACTTTTCTGTCACAGGCATACATAGATTAATTTGAAATGCCTATGAAAAATACATTTTTATTTTACTTCTTTGTAATCACGATACACGTGTTCCTTGACTGGAGAACCATGCTTTTACTATTATGATTACAAACAAATATTTAACCTGATAGACTACTGCAGTTTCTGAATTCTGAAGCATTTTTCCACATTAAAAATATTTACAGGGACATAGTGCACGTGTTAGGATATTCAGCACAAAAATCACAGCAGCAACATGTTGCATAGCACTGTACTAGCATCAAATCATTCCAGTCGATCAATATCATTCAAAGAATTTTTAAGAGGAAAACCTCACAAGGATCGTGTAACTGCAATCTTCATCCTGCACATCTATAAGATTGCCCACAGCTCTTTGCATCAGTTTCTTCTTATCCTCTTCTCACTATTAATGCTTCCAGATCATTAATTATCCCTTGATGTTCTCTTGGTGCTACCACTCTGGGGCCTCCAGTGCTTCCTCAGCTCCCTGCAATCTACCATAACCCCAAACAAAGCAGCCTCCAACAGCTCAACACCTGCACAGCTCTACTGACCAAGCAGAAGCAACTGTAAGAGAGAGTACAGGGCTTTTGAACACATTCCTCAGACTCATGAGGCTTCTGGCAGAGCAGGATGAACAAGTACAATGGCTTCCTCTAAAGGTGATGTCTCAAGTGATCTGCCTACCACTGTGAAAGAGGACTGGCACCTCACAGCCAACAGTACGAGGGAGCAGATGAGAAATGGAATCTGGGAAGCCAAGCAAAGGGCTCATTGCACATGACTCTACCCCGGGTGAGACAGGGACCCGCTGTGTGCTCACAGCCAATCTGGAGGAATGTGCAATGCCATGGGAACTGTCAATGCACCGATGCTGAACCCCAACCCACTAACACTGCACGTTGGGACAGCTACCCTGATACACTTGTACCAGTGTTAACATCTACTAGGCTCAATGGTAGTTTATACTCCAGGAAAAAACACACACCAAACAACCCCCTATGAACACCCCACATGTCATCCACTAAGCATCAAAGCACATCCAACACAGACATATGTGCTAGTTTTGAAAGAGAGTCTTTATGCTCTGTATATAGGGAGAGTATGCTTTATACTTAAGGTATATCTTACCTGTTCAGTTTTGCACAAAAGTCTAAAATGTAACAGACTGATTTCTTTGCTGGGCAAATAGATTCTCAGAAGAGTGCTGACAGCTTCATAAAACAGGCTATCGTGTATCTGGAATTTGTCATGTGTATATTTTTCACACAGAAAAGCAAAGTCATCTTGTATTCTAGATTCAGCCAAGATTTCCAGATAATACATACCAGAAAATGTGAGACAGACATAATTTTGTCTTGGTGGCCTGAATATCTGCAGCAAATCCAGCATACCTGCAGCACACAACATTTCTGTATGCAATCAGTTCATCAGTAGTGATTTGTGTTTAAAGTCCCAAACACATAACATAGTTTTATTCTAAGAAGAGGTAACTAGGCCATCCTTGATCATTGGATGAATGATCCTGCTCAGTCAGTTTCTCAAACATGAAATGTGTGAATATCATGTCACTTTGAATGGCTATACACAAAAATCATATTATGTTCATGCTTCTGTATTTTGAAAAGTTATCAGTATTACCATTAATTTCTTCTATGTAAATTGAGATGTTTGCTGTCCACATCACATCCTTACAGGGAAATGTAAAGAACACCTACTTCATATACTGAAAGCCAATAGCAAAATGCTACTGGTCAAGTGCAGGAAGTCAAGGAGAACAAATAGAGTAAGTTGTTCAGAGTGTGAAGCAAACTAAAGCATCAGCACACCAGGATAAGAACTGTGCCACCACTGCATGGACAGGCTGTGCTTTGGGTCAGACACACTGACCATGTCAGCGTAGACAGTAACAGCCTCTTCTGACCAATAAGGTCTGTATGATTTTCAGAAGCCTGTCTTAATGTAGCAGAAAACATCCACTGGCTTCACTGGGCCCAGAGAAGGGATGCTGCAAATTCCTTTGGACACTGTGTGAGAACCTCAGTCAGAATTCAGCTTTGGAGTCTGTCTCAAATTAGAAGGAAATAACTCTGTGACAGACATTTGAAAGCCGAATGCAAACTTGCTTTGTGCATTGGAGATACTTAACAGAAATAAAATCTTACCACCTGATAACAATACAGCTTGAAATACTTGATACTCCTAGACACAATGTATTCCCGGATATCTCATAAACCATAGTGAGCACCATGGCAATAGATAATTTTGCAACCTTCTGTTGAGCACAGAATGTCTGTATTAAAAAGAAAAAAGCTATATATTAAAATTTATTTTTGAAAGCATTTTCCACTCTCTTTGGTATGTTCTTTTTTTTTTTCTCACCAGAAAACAATTATTACATATCCTTCTTCCCCCAACATACCCAATAACATAATGAAAGGGAAGCTATAGTGCTAATCAACAATTTGTAAGTTCTGCATTAACTACAATTTAAAAGAAACATGATTTCATTTTATCAAATTAAGAAAATTTTATTTAGTTCTTCAACATGTATAAGATAGTAAAGCACCTTCCATATATTACAGTGCAGAGTTACTAATTTAAAGAACTGAAAGGTCAGCTCAAAAAAACCACACACCCAAGATTTAGGAGATAATACGATTTCCTAAATCAGAATATAAAATATTTAAATTATTATTAAAACCATTACCCTATTAACAACACAGAGGTGTCAGGTCAATTTTTGAATCAGATATCCATATTGAACAAGAAACCAAAGTAAACAGAGCATTTCATTTTAATATGCTTACTTATACCTGTATAATTTTCAAACTTAAAAAAACCACCACAGAACAGGTATCCCTACAGGAAAAAAATAAAAACAAAATAAAAAATCCCCATTGCTCAGACCCAGCCATCAGACATAAATTCAAAGAATCAAAAAAACATGCATTTGAATTGCTGCTTTACAAGTGGCCAGTAAGGCACTTTGTGAAAATTACTGGTTTTCAAATGATATTTAAGTCTCACTTAGAGAGGAAAAACTCTTTCAAAGAATAATAGATTTTTTTTATTCTATCTTCAATGGTCAGATTTCCATAATATGAACTGCTTGATAGTCACTTTCCCTTTAAATTATTTTTTAACCATACAGGCAGTCACATCTGATTTCTGATTCTCCTTACCTTACTTTTCCTTTCAATTACTTCAGTTCTTAATACGAACAATAAGAGTGCTCATTGCATGTCCTCTGTGGGACTCCTGGAACTTAGATACTCAATAGACAGGTGCATAGATAAGGATTCAAAGTCTTTGTTCCACTGTCCAGACAGAATATGTTTAATCTTTTTTCTACCTTTTCTATGCCATTTAAACTTTAACCTAGTAGTAACTTTTACTGCCTTGATTCACAATTCAAAGGTATAAAGATGAAAAGTCCTTGCCTTGGAACGTAGCTTGAAAACTTCATTCTTAGTCTGTATTTCTTTTGAACTTCTTCTTGTGGTTTTTGTCTTTATTTTTCCAGGGTGCCAACTTTACGGTATAGGACTTTCCAAACCTAACAGCAGGGCTACTTGCAAGGAAGAAAAGTAGAGCAAATTCACCCAGAATCAGCTCAACTTAATGGAAAATATTTAAATTACTGACCAGGGTTGATTAGAGAGGATAGTCAGTCGACTTTCCCCCCATCTTCTTAAATATGCCTCTAGTGACAAACTCTTGCATACAATCATAAATACACACATTTCCTCAGGACAAAGAACCATATAAAAGTTCAAAAAAAAACATGCTCTGTACACCACAAAACACATCACATTTCATTGTACAGGGATAATAATTTACAGTCACAATCACAATATATAAGTAATGTATCTGGGCATCTAAAAGAAGAAACCTTTTACAACAGCTGAGACATGTTAAAAGCATAATTGTTTCAGAACAAATAAGCATACAAATTGCTAGAAAATTCAAATATGATTCAGGAGCATGAAAGGTGGAGCTGGTGCATGTCACACTGGTTCAGTCATGAATCAGTAAGGCACCAAGGTGCTCAGTGAGGTGCCAGAGGCAGCATACAGATCCCTACACTGAAGGGACAAGCCACCAACAGCAAGGCAAGACACCAACCAGCTCAGTTTGCCAGAGGTTACCCATGAGACCCCATCTTGCTACTTCAGACTTCACAGGGGAGCTATCCTAATAAATAACAGGTTTCTCTGATTCTTAAAATAAACTGCCTTTCTTCTCTCTCTTGGCTTAGGGAAGAAGAAAAGCAAAGCAGGAAAGGGTGTATAATGCCCATTATCTGAACTGCTTTTCCAAGCTAATAGCTGGAAGAGCTTTTGTAGCTCCTTTAGACCTTCTAACATGACTGTCACTCAGCTATGAAAAGCAGCACTGTCTGCCCACTGCTAAGGAAAAAGCCCAGTAAGGCCAGGAGGATGCTCTGCACCTCTCCCGGCATCGCTCCCTGGAGCCCAATTACCATATCCTGCAGTCAGGCAGGGTGAAGAGCAATCTGTGTGTCTGGGCATGGGGCACTCTCAGTGACCACACAGGAGTAAAACCAGCTTCACAGAGCTAAAGCTAAGTATTCCTTGGAATAAGACAACCTCCAGAAATGGTGATCCAGGTTGGCTGTGGAATTTTCCAGGGCCCTACAATATTTTCAAAGACTGAACAGGATCATTTTCATCCAAACAACACAAACAGCATTCATATATTTACTTATTACATGAAGATTTTAATGAGTGCAAAGCAAAATGATAGTTGTGTCCCTCTACCATCCTTTAATCAATTACTATTCTTTCATATCAGGAAATTACATCCTATCCCCCTTTCTTAAGGAATTATCATTAAATCTAAAAATTATATATCATGAAAACTATCCCAATTATTGCTTAGCATCTTATTAAAACTACTACTATGCAAAAAAACCCCTGAAAGTTAGTAAGTTGTTTTAAGAAAACACCCATTGCTTACAGATGTTAGCACATCATTCAAACCACTTCAGAGTTACTAGAGCACTGTTCTCTACTGAAGTTATCTTTACCAATTAAAGAGAGATCAAATGAATACCCCCTTCAACAAGGTGAAAGCCATCAAAAAGGCAGGATTACAGCATGCAGACTGTCAGGTAGCAATGTGATTACCAATATAAATCCTGAGGCTATAAAAAAGCATTTAAAGTAATTATGTAAAGGATATGCCCTCACACTCTACCATTTAAAAACCATTTAACTCATTATTTAAATTTACTAACAGGTGTAAACTCTTTTCAAACACAAAACTGATGTCCATCACTGCATTCTCTATGCCTTGAAAGAAATTTTTATTTTAATTTATAGAGCCATACAAACTTCTGAAGTGCTTCATTCACCATTCAGTCTTGATTTATAACCAGGCAATAAAAAAAATTAAAGGGCATACATATACTGTACTTACCAACTTCTTTAATTAAAAAAAAAAAAAAAAGCAAGCCATTGGTAAAGAGCCTCCTTACTTAAGCATGTGGGACTTTGAGAAAAGAACTATTATCAGCTCTGGAGAAGTCAGAAGAACTATTCTAGTTATCTCAAAAATCCTAAGTCTCCAAAAACCCCTTTAGAACAATTTAAAGTATGAGTTAGTTCTTCCTTCAGCAAGGGGAGGCAAGTAAAAGTTATAAAGAAAAGGCATGAAAGCTCCAGGACAGAAATAGACAATCAAGAAATTAACCAAAAAATGAGAGGGAAACACAAAAGAAGGAGAAAGCCATGACTGTGACCTATAAATTAAACTGCTGCATTTCCTATGAAAACTTGTCAACAATTTTTTTCTAGTTTTCATTTGTAATTTTCAGCTTGAGTTCTTCATTATTCAAAATAATATACAGTCCATACAAACTGTACAAAAATTTGAGGTCTGAACATTTCTCAATTAGAGTTATATGACTGATTACCTGAGAATTGTGGAAGTTTCTACAAGCTTATTGAATGAATTCTGGAAAATATCTGCAGAGACATTTCCAATGCACTAGGATATCTATAAGGAAGGCCTGACAGGCTGGAAGTTCTATTATCTATTTTATTCATAAATGAAAAACTTGAAAGTATGTTAAGGCTATTCTTCTCTGGTTTTTCTGCTTGGTTTTCAGGTGATATACTTTCAAATTTAGGACTTTAACAAACATCTCTGTCTCAAATATTACCCAAAGTTGTGCTTAGATATTTTATGAACAGATAAAAGCCAAAAAAACCCACAAAATTCAGATTTTTGAATCATTTTGATATATTCACTCTTTGTTTTTGTTGTGCTCATGCTGGCACCAATTCTTTTATTTTCCAGCCTTTACACTCTGCTCCAGACCCCTCAAATTCTAGTACAAAAGCAAAAGGAATGTCTGTGACAAATAAATCTTACAGGAAATCTTGACTTCATAAAGATATTATGAAATAAATAAAGCTTTTGAAACCTCATTGGATTTAAAAAAAAAAAACAACTAAAAAAACAAACAAACAAAAAACCCCAAACAAACAACAACAAAAAACCCCAAACAAACAAACAAAAAAATTTGGTTACAGGGTGAAAAGGCAAAAAAACCCTCCAGGAAGACAGTTTCTATGCCACTTATGATTCCTCCCCACCCCATTTTTTTAGAAGCAGAGAAAATTTGCATGTTTTCTCTCTGTTATGACTTACTCAAGTAAAACAGTCACTTCTAAGGTAATTCTAAACAGTGTATACATTTAGGCAGTAAATTGAAACAAGTATTAATGTTCATTTGTATTTAGAGCCAGATTTTTCAATTTATCTTTTTCCTTTTTAAATGAATTTGGTTTTATTTGGTAATCTTGAGCCAAAAGAAATCACTGTGCTGGAATCAAAGAGTACAGCATCTTTTGTCTAATAAGAAGTCAAATATATTTCACTGCAAGTGTTCAAGAGATCTTTTTTAAAATGCTTCCTTTACCCTTCTCACAAAAGGAACGGAAAAGCTCTAATCAATATATTTCCCCCCATATTCATCCAAATAGCAGACATTAATTATATCCCAGGCACAAGCATGGTGCCTTGAATACAGAGCAAGTGTAAAGCGCCAGTCAATAGATTGATTATTTAGTAAAGCAGGATAGAGATATAGGCACCCTCGAGTTGACAAAACTGTCACCAGTGATATTGATTCTGCAGATTGCTTCCAACAGGTTCCTGTTCAGTCTGGCTTCACCTGTGACTTTCCATAGTTTTTGTTGCTGCAGGCAATAAACTCACAAAACATCCCAGTTGGACCTAGGAAAACAGCTATGTCCTGTACTCTTAATTCACAGACAGATATTTAGCCTTTTAAAATCTATCCTCGGAGGTATTGCAGAATCACAGCTGCCCTGTAAATTTACAACTGTGTTTTCTTTGCATCATGTTAGCACCCAGGGCAAAAGTGTTGCTCAGGGCTTAAGGTGTTGAGTACCAACTCATGCAAAAAAAACCAAACAAACAAAAAAAGAAACTGCCTTCCAGCTGAAAGTAACCAGTGAGACAGCCAGACAGTGACCAACTTAGTTTCTAAATCAATTTCTCCACAAACAGCTTCACAAAACCTAGAGGATATAAAAAAAATGAAAACCATATCTTAACCTCAAGATGATTTGCAATCCCCACACATGCAGCAGAATGCTGTGGGTAGTTTTGACAACTCTTTCAAGGACAGTCATCAACATTTACCAGTGTGCTGAAACTATGTTAAAAAAAAGGATGCCATTACAGAGGATCATGAAGTTATCTAAAAGAGACTGCCAATATAGTACTGTTAACCTGGTTAAATTGAGCAAGAACTGTACACAGAGACACTTTAATCTCCTCAGAAGGAATCACTGACCTGTAAAATTGCAGCACTTGAAATGGTACCTTCTGGTGTCCTCTTTTCTTTGGTGATGTATACATCAAAACCAGTTAAAATTCTGAAGGCTTTAAGATATCAGCTAGACATAATACACCACAATCCATGAAATGCAAACTGTGGGAAAGTAAACAAAAGGAGATACATATTGCCTTTATGTGTCCCCCAAGCATCTACGACTGCACAGTAACTCCTGGAACAGGCAGGACCTTTGGTCTGAATTTGTAATTCATTACATATGTATATATTCTTAGGACCTTAGTGAATGATTAAACCAGTGAAAGTGCTGTTGCTGTGTGCTCACTCTTCCCTATCAAAGATTACTTTCCTGATTAACAACAATCAGAAGTGTAACCAACAGGCTGAGAGTTTCATCCTTCTCTATAGGAGTGATGTATATTTGTGATCTCCAGCCAGCTTGTACCTAGTCACATCTGACACGGAGGGAGAATTTCCCCTAACAAACCCACAGCACTGATCTGCAGGGCTCCCTGAGGGTGAGGGGGTTTTCTGGCATGTACTTTCAGCTATATTTTCCTGACTCATGAAAACCGCAGTTCTCTCCTCCATGCTGTGGGTGTACCCTGAGTAACAGTTAATGCAAATGTACTGAACAGAGAAAGGAAAGGAAAAAGTCAAAGGCAAAGGACATCCTTGCCTTGGGCAGCTTCTGATGGGTGGCACTCAAATAAAGCATATGGAAAATTGTAGAACAGTTGGGCAGAGGTTATAAACTGATGTCTGAAATTAAATTTCTCCACTACTACAAAATGATAGTCCCAAAGAACCCTATTGATTGCCTTTTCTGAACCTAATGGTAGAAGGCAGCAACTTTTATTCTCTCAGTTAACGTGATCAATGTGTTTAATGCTTCTTAAAGTTTATGAATTGTAGCTGCTCTTGGAGCAATGCCAGACTGGTCAGTGCAGGTGAGCTAAAAGGGCTGGAGACAGTCAGTTTGCTAAGTTTTTAACTTTCATTTCACAGACTAATTAAATAATTAATTAACCCCCCCAAAACAGTATTCTTCCCAGAAAGCCAATTTTCATTTTAGAAGGATGTATTTATAACTATTTGTGTTCGCTTGGGTTTTGTTTTGGTTTGGTTTGGTTTTTAATCCAGACTTTGTTCTTTACCCATTTGTCACATAACCAGTGTTAAGGACAGAAATGCTTCACAAATTTCTTCATATTAATTAGCAAGAAGAAAATACTGCAAGGAAAGTTCTACCTCGAAACACAGAATTCTTTAAAACTAAGAAAAAAGCATATGGGCAGATAGCTGTGAGAATAAAGCTGATTTTAAAGAAATATTCTAAAACTTCTAGAATCCCAAAACCATAAAACAATCAGAGATCACAGAATACCAGAAGAACAGACAAAAAACACAGTGTAAAATCTTAAGCAAAGAGGACGAAGAAAGGTAAAAGATCAAAAACTTAAGTCAAGCTCAAAGAAGACACTCAAAATAAAGAACAGAAATTTTAGAGTTTATATAAGAGTTAGTAAATGTTCTTCTAAAGTAATGTTTTGTAACTTTAAGGAAGGTTTGTTCATTTAGCTAGAGGCCTTTTATGTGTTACTCCATTATTAAGGATTATCAAAGGAATTACATTAAAAGCTATCTTCCTGTCACTTGAAAAGTTCATCTACCATACTGTGTCCTTCAAGATTAGTACAACTTTGAGTCCTTTTGCAAAAGCTTAAAAAGATAAGACTGAAAATAATACCGTACAACCTCTTTTTGCAGGGTGCATAAAAAACCAAACATGTTTATATCTACTTTCTGTTTAACCAACTTAAGACACGCTCTGGGATCTGAACTAACTCAACTTTGCGATATTTTGAGTATTTTGCCATTAAGGCGCATGCTAAATCGCTTTAATTCCAGTAATCTCTCAAAACATCTTTCCTACCAGTCCCAAAGGAGGACTGAAACATTCCCCATTAGCCAGCAAATAGAGACAAAAAAATTCCAATCTAAAGCAAGGCAATGCAGAAAAAAGACATGGATATGTAGCTAGAAACACAGAAGACTGCCTTAAAGCTCTTCCATGCCCAAAGCTACTGCAAATGCTTGTTAAAAGTTTGAGAAAGGTTATCTGTCCATTTAAGGTCTTGTTGAAAGACTTCAACAGAAACAAGTCAAATATCCCCAAATCATATTCCATTGCCATAATCACAAGGCACTGTGTAACCTCTGATCTTCTGAATAATAAACTCAGTAGCAGGGGTACTCCTTGACAGCATCATCCCATGCCCTAAACCTGTCAGGCTTTGATAACAGCAACAGTGATGAGCTACATGCAAGTTCTCTGAGAGCTGTTCAAGGCAAAAAGAAGTGTTGGTTGCCACAAAATTGCATAGTGGTTTCTAAACAATTGTCTACTGAGTAGCTGGAAATACAAGCAAATATTTTTTTTCCTTTTATTTTTTTTTTGTCTACTTGGATTATTAATTTATTTTAGTTCACCTTTAACATGCTTAGAGACGTTAAGATCTATCTAGCAATGTTTTCACTTGACATCTAGAATAGATAGCAGAATCCTATTCAACTGAAGTGAAATAAATAAAAACTATGAAAACAACAACAATCAAAAAAAGCTGAACCGAAACAACAACCCTCCCCTCATGTAACTGACAAAAACAGAGTGGCCTTAAATATCTCAGGATAAACACACACACACAAAACCAACAACAAAAAACATATCTGGAAGGGTAGGAGAATACTTCACAAAGCCCATAAGCCTTTGTTGTAGGTCCCCTCCAAAAAAGTATCCAGCACTGCCCAGAAATCAATTTACAGAAATAACTCAAGCCTGTGCTGTTAAATAATTGTGTGAAATGGAAAAGGAACAAGACTCTTTATGAATAATTGGCTATGCCCTCATTCTTTGTGTTTAGCCTGAGGAAGAAGGGGTTTATTTGTTTGGGGTGTTTCATGAATGTTTCAATTCTGACTAAAGAAACAGTTACTGCTGAAAATACCTTGTTTGAAAAACCGGTAACAGCTGTGTGTTCTACAGTCTTACATTACAGTGAAAGCTGATAATTTTTTAAACATAAACCATAATCCCCACAAGTAACAGACTCTAAATGAGAAAGCTTCAGCACTGCTCTCAGCTAGGAGTGTGTGTACGACCAAGGACTGTGGCTACAATGGTGTGCACATGCACACACACACACATTGGGATAGTGGGGGAAAAAACGCTAATAATTGGGTCCTACTGATTCAATGTATGAGCTTTCCCAACCTTGAGCAAGATCTCCACAGGAGATACTCACCACAGAGCCAGATCTGTGGACTTCTGCACCACAGAAGTAGTGGTTCTTTGCTGCTTAACAGAACTCAGTAAGATTAAAATAAAATGCTTCCTCTCTACATGGTTCTTTTAAGAAATCAAGGATTTTGCATGTTACAATAGGCAGTTAAACCATTTATTTCCTCTTTTATTTCTTTTGGTAAATTAATAGAATCATTTTCATATTAAAAACTGTATTACTTGTGAAAGCAGTGAGTATACCTGCCATGGACAGCAGCTTCCAAGAAATTAATATATGGAATTAGTGACCAAGCTATTAGTTGAATATACTCCCTTCTAACAAAAGAACACCAAGAAGATTGTCTTATTTTCATCTCATATTCACTTGACAGTGTGGCATGTAAAAGCCTTTTCTTCACAACAGGGTCAAGAAATCTCACCTTGAAGAATTTAGTAACCAATACAGTGCGACATATTTCAAAAGAAAATTGGCATGGTGTATAAAACAGCAGAAAACACACTCTGATCAAGCCCTCTTCGAGCAGTGACATACACTTCAAAACTCAGATGTCTTAGAAGGAGTATTAAGGCACAGCAAACCTCACCAGCTGAACTCGAAGATTTTTGACTCCCTCAGATTGAGACAGAAACCTCCCTCTTGTCACTTGCATCTACAGCACCATCTTTAAGGTCTTCACAGCAGACTACAACAAATGAGGGGGTCTGACTGAACTGTCAGATGATGGCTCACAGAAGCAACTGGCTTCTTATCATACTAACTGAGCCAAGTAACATCTACCACAGAAGCCCTGTCATGATGGAAGATACTTGTTCTACCTGAACTGCCTCATCAGGAAGGGCACTGGACTTTAAAGAAGAATCAGGAAACACATTCTCACAGAAATGACCATATACTTTTTAAAAGAATGCAGAAAAGAGGATGTGTGCTGGGGAAATAGAAGAGAAGAAAAAAACAAAGCACCACAAAGAACCCAACCAGCCTAACAGCAGCCTCAAACCATTCAGGGTTTGTGCACTAATCAAACTATAGTGAAAATTACAGGAAAGTAGATGCTGTGAGAAATTTCATAATTAACAGCTCCATTCTAAAATCCTTTGTCATGTGACCAATCCCAACTAAAAATCACTGCTTTGGACAACTACAAGGAACTGAAATCGCTACATAAAGTTAGGTGATAACACTTTGTAATCACAATTGTGAGGATAGTGTCTGAACTCATATAGCAGGTGAGATGGCAGCTGGCATGCTAACACCATGCTCATTTTGATCCCCAGGACTCTAGGACTAAAGTTGAATAGCTTCCCTGTAACCTCTTACACCATCCTGGAAAACTGATGTTCTACAGAGATCACAGAAGCAACAGCACACCTTCTTGGTGCAATCCTTCCTGGAACTCATCTGGAGGCAGCACAAATTTTCTCTACACGTAATGCAAGCCTGTGCCTTCAAGGACTCACTGCCCATCCCCTGTGATTTGATCTGCATTTCACAGCAGTCTCACAATCCAAGGAAGTTGCTGCTTTTAGCTCCAAGAGCGGTGAACAGCTCTGCTAGTCAGGAAGGAAGGCTTCTCTTTATGGGCCCTTAGCTCAACCCTCTTGTTTCCTCAACTTTGTGTTTGTTTGTTTGTTTGGGGTTTTTTTCCCAAATAAAAGAAAATATTGTTATAATAACTCAGTAGCCAAGCCTATAAATTAAAGCCACCATTCAGAGAACCTGCGTTACAACCACACACAATTGCTAAATTTCAAAGACTTCAGTGGAAAACCTGCTACAGCCGTTTCCAAGAGTGAGGGAGTTTCTGGATGAGTGGAGAGGATGTGACAACTTCCTGGTAACATCATCAAATCTTTCTATCAGGACGCTCCAGCATTTAAAACTTAATAAAATACTTGAGAAGCAACAAATGAGGTTCACAAAAGCCACTTTAAGATACTGAAGTGTTATTGCTTTGTAAGAAAGGACTAAGGCAGTTCTGAAGGCAATGTAACCAACAAAAGCAAAACAGTGGCTACTGGTGAAATTTGCAGCTTGACAGGAAAAATAGAAACTAAGTTTCCAGACTTACTGTCTGTGCCTTCTTCCAGTTCCAGCCATTTCACAAAGAAATCCACACTCATAAAGCACATTTGGGGCACAACTAACAATGGAACCCAGATTCCCTTTCACCTTGATGCAGTCAACATCTCAAATACAAAAAGAATAGAATCAAAACAGCTAGAATTATCCCAACCTCCCCCATTCAAAGTCGTTCTTTTGCCTAGTTTAAAATAATGAAATAATAATTTTAGTTTTTTACACTCCATTTCAGATAACAGAAGTTCTGCATATTATGAAAGAAAACTTGATAAAACAACAGAAATATTGACTGCTTTGTTCTTCTGTTATGAAAGTCTCACTATTCAGGAATTTATACCATGCTCATCCCTGTTAGTCCTACGCAATCTTATCTGTCTCAATAGAGATGGCATTGTCAAAGAAGTGAAACACTAATGCAAAGACTTTTTTTGATTAAAAAAAGGAGAAACAACTCTCCCACTGTTACAATATTACACCAAATATATCACCTACTTATATACTTATGTCTCATGTATTACTTTAAAAATTAAGGTGCTAACAAGGAGAAAGACAATTTAATTAAAAACAATTCACATTTAAAACAGAGAGAAGTTTATGGAAGTGAAGAATTACATGGAACCCATATCACCAGCAGAGTTTACCATCTACTAAATTAATCTGAATTTAATTCAGGCACTGTGATAATAAGACAATCTACCTACTCAGCTACCATGAGAATGATACTAATGGAATTGCCTAGACAATTTGGTCACATGAAATATATTTTAGAGGCTGTTTCACAGTGAGGTCACCCAGTACTAGAGCCCGATGAATTGATTTTGCCAAGAGATTTCAGCGCTCCAGTTTATAGAAGACTCTGTCACATGTGAAAAATCTCCTGGGAAACTTGGCCTTAGGAAAGAGAATGTCAAGATTGCTGAAGCTGTGCAACTGGAAGCCCAGGGCACCACACCAACAGCATAAACTGTTAGTGAAGCATACTTAGTACAAACCATATTAAAGGACCTAAGATCTGCATGATGATGGCCATTAGATAGCTTAAACATGTTAACTTTCAAATCACAAAGGCAGGCCAACGTGCTACCTCAGCCTTCCTCAGTAGTTTTAGAAATCCAGATGGTACTGGTGTTAAGCTCTACAAATGGAGTGGTCTGAAGATTTTTCAGAATGGCTCTGGGAAGTCAATATGCAAAACAAGAAAGGAAGAAAGCAAGCAAGCTAACACAAAAACCCCACCAGTTTGCCTTAGTTGTTAGAGGACATTTTTAAAAGTCATAGGGAAAAAAAAATTAGAAAAGCTGTAGGAAATAACTTTTTTTAAAAAAAAGTCTGTCAGAATCAGGGGACGCCTGTAACTAATGAGAAAATGCAGGCAAGCTAGAGAGGAAGATCAGGTCAGAAATGCCAGATATGATGGAAAAACTGTATGATGTGACAGTGGAGGCCCTGGAGACAACAGACAAAGACAGAAAAAGGAGAGAAAGAGACAGTGCTCAAGAGATGGTGCCGAGAGAGAGAAAAGAGCAGGTTTTCTAGCAGAGAGAGGGAGGGGAAAAAATTCTGAGGACCCGGGGAGAGCCAACATATAAGAACCCAAAACTGTTTGCCAAGCCTATTTACACTGATTTAATCATGCAGAGTTGACAGATCTCAAACTAGGAGCATAGTGGGGAGGGAACAGTGAAGATAAGAACAGGCAAGAAGGTAGATGGTAGATTGCTTAAGTTTTTGAAAGAGCTTTTGCTAAAGCAGTTTTAAAGAAAGGTGGCCACCATATGCAGCACAGATCTTGTGAAGGATGAAAGGAAGAAAGAGCGAAGCTACAGATCATGCTGATGCCAAACAGACAATGAACACTGAGAAAGCAGCCTCGGAAAAACTAGAGAAAACACTAAATCCAAAAGGGAGGGATAAGAAAGGCCACCCAAGACCATAAGGAATCAAAGTACTAAAGAACAGCAGATTAGAGGACAGAAAAGAGACTGCAGATCAGTGGCCAGAAGCAGAGAAATCTCATTTTATAATCTGTGTAGCCTGAAGGGCAAACAGGCAATATGGAGCCAGAAAAAAAGTTTAGTTATAATACTATATAAGGAGAAATTAAAGTACCATTAAGAGTGTCCATGAAACAGTCCTGCCACAATTTCCAATGAAAATTAATTAAAAAGTTATTTTAAAAAGGAGTCAGGGTTATCATCAGGAAAAAGAATGTAATATTTGGTTCATTCTCCACCTATTAATTTATTTTTAATGGGGAAGCATCACACTTTCAGCTTGTATTCAGGACTTCAAACACTTTTGGTTTTCTTCACAGAGAGTACAGCATGCCAGCAGAAGTCATACAGCTCCTCAGAATTAAAACAGAACTAAAACTTATGCTGAATAACAGATACACTACACTTTGCACTACACTCCATTGTACTTCAGTACACTTTTCAGCATGAAAGAAACACAGTTCAATTAACATTGGGCAAAAAACCCAAATCAACCAACTCCCACCACCAAATACACAAATAGACACACCCACTGCAAAACAAACAAACAAACCCCCCAACCCAAAACTGCCCCATGTTCACAGCTCTTACTGTGGAGATCCAACTTTGGAGGGAAAGGAGAGCTCTTCAGTGGAGGAGGTCCCAGAGTTAAGTGGGGAAAAGGATATATTCCTGCTTCAGAGAAGTCAGCATTTGCAGCAGACCAGTTGAAATGCAAGCCTTTCTTATCGACCAAAATGAATTACAGAGATTAAACAGAGTTATTTTAAAGTAGGAAAATAAGCAGGGCCACTGTAAAAAAAAAAGTTAAAGGAACAGCTGTAATATGAATCCCATTAAATAAGATTTGAACATTTGAAGGAGAAGAGAGAATTAAGAACTTCAGGATTATGCACAGCTGGTTTTGTTGTGAAATGTTACCTCGTCATATGTAACAAAATCATTGTTAGTAATTCACTACAGGAAGGGAAAACAAAACTCACTCCAGACAAAGGAAGGCACATCTTTGAGCAACAAGTGTTCACAGAATTTAAGCAGTAACTGCAGAGAAATACTTTTGATAGAACTCAAAAGCCTCAAAGTGGAGTAATTCCACCACCACTGCTGTTAGAAGGAGCACTGCAAACTGTCCATTATCAGCACTCCTATATTGCATCAATGGCATAGTCCTCTCCTGTCACCACAGGTAAATGATACAAACAGTCTGAAAACTGATCATTAATACCTCCTAACACATACAGCACTTTGCACCTCCTCCTAAATATTCATTTTTGTATTTGTGGATGCCAGAGAAAGTTGGGATTCCTAAGACTGTATCTTCATCTTTTCCCAAAGCTGCGGGGTTCAAGAGAGAAGGCACAGCAGACCTTTGTGTTCTTCATTTTGCAGACTGCACTGCCTGCCCTACCTCTTTATTGTAAGGCTCCTTCAATTCCTGTGGATGTCTGTAATTCTGCTCTCCATTAATTCAACCAACTGCCATACCTTCCAGTGTAATCAGCATCACTCCAACCTCCACTTTCTTTCTCAGATTTCTCAGTCCCTTTAATCTGAAAACAGATGAGAGAGTTAATAGTGACACTGGGAGCATCATATTAAAGGTGTCTTTGCTCTCCACTTGCTTATTGGAACAAGTGGCAGCTTGCTTAGATCTTTTTGGTCACCTTCTCAGATCACCTTTAATGATCCAGGTGCCAAATCCATTTTACTTGACAATTTTATTTGTCCTGAGATACTGATCAGATAGCAGGCAAACCAGACGAGAAGTGTTTCTCCTGGTGTGCAGTGGGAGGGGAGGCGTAAGTAATTTTGTAGAAGCCTGTGCAGACGTGGCAGTGGTGGTCCAGCCCCAACAATTGTCTGTGTTCCCTGTGTGGAAGAAATTACCTGTTTCAGATAAAATAAAATAGATAGACATAAAAAAAACCCCCAAACAAACAAAAAAAACTTGCCTTGAATATGCCCCATTTTGGATAAAATCACTGAAACCTTGGGCTCAGGGCCCCACAGTCTGCATGCTGGCCCTCTGAACAGAGAGGGCTCCAGAAGAAACAGGTTGTTTCCTGTTCTTCTTCTAGGCCCATTAGCTATTCCTTTGATTAGTTTGCCTTCATCCCTCGGGGCCTCACATTTCTTTCTCATACATAGTATGCCAGACATTGTATTACTCTTAGCTCCATTTTAAGAGCACTGTAACATGCATTTTTCTTTCTGGGCTTGTTCAATATGAGCCGATATACTTCAGATCTCTTTTCCTTCCCCTGATCATTGAAAATAAAATATCAGAAACAACCTAAAATTTTTGGGTCCATCCAAATCCTTAAAAGCTATGGTAAATCCTAATACGGAGATGGGTGAGAATTGCACAAGTACCCACAGAAATCAAATGTATGATTACATCTTTTGCAGTTCCAGACTCCAAATTAGTCTGTCAGGCTTGCATGTACTGCTTCTGCTGACTTCAGTGGGAATTGCACATATGAAACTAACAGAATAATCAGGCCCTGAAAATTTGAGCTTGTGTCCCCAAGCATAGCTACTGCATTTTTAACTGATTCAGTGTGAGCTGCATCTGTGACCCTGGAGCAACAGCAACAGCTGGGAGTCTGTGCTGGCACCCAGAAAGCTAGTGCTGTCTTTCCACATGGGATATACAGCAGTCTCCAACCTGCCCTGCTTGTATTTAAAACACAAACTTAGCTATAATATAAAGGAAGTATTTCTGTTACCATGACATTGAGCAGAAAATAAACATTATGCTCCCTAGAAAATGAAAAAGAAGGTATTAGAGTGTTTTAGCAGGTCTAATGGCAGAAGTTGGAGCCATCACAAGACATGATAGAAGATAAATGAAAAGGTTGATTTTTGATAGGTTGAAATGAGAGGAAAATAATGAAATATTTTGCATACAGAAAAAAACCCACTCCAGTTCTGTGTTTCAACTAAATGTTAGAAAAAGCACTATTTTTGTTTGCGCTGTAATCTTATGTTTTTATAAGCTGGTTTGTTTGTTTTTTTTTCCTGAATCTCTCAACTAAAGGATAGAATTAGATGTAAAACTCAGTAGATACTTCCTAGAAATCTCCCAGGAAGAAATCAGGTTATTTTTAAAAAAACAAAACAAAACCAGAAACAAATAATTCAATTGTAAAACACTGGAATTTTTAGCTATTATCTATAAGATACCGCATTTTTCCCGAAAGAAATATGTATTCAGGTATTTCATATCTGATACTGATGGTTCACCATGCCAATTCTTCAAATTCAGCAGGACTAGCCACTTAGGAAAGCAAAAAATCATTTAGATTACTAAATCTAAACCTGAAGCAGTTAGAATTATGCAATCACACAGAAGTTCATGCAAAGAAAATAAAACCAATCATATAAAGAAAAATAAAATAATAGCAGTATTTCAGACACATACTTTAAATCAGGCTTCCGAGATACATATCTTACAGCCTTTTTTGTTAAAGTAGGTAAAGTTCTTGATTTAATATTGAAATTCCAGTCTTTATTTCTGTACTTAAAGTTCTCTTTGTAACAGATGGTAGACAACTTCCAACCATAATTCAGTAGAAATCACTTCATACAACAGATACAGGGGTTATACTGAGTGCTGGGCTCAGAAAGGTTGCACCACTTATGTGCATCTCTCTTCAGGACAGCAATGAAATGCTAATTCAATATGTGCACCTTTAAAAGCTGACCTTGCACTAGTATATTTTTCAAATACATCATTCATATAAATCCCTTTTTATATTGTGTTAATTTTTGATTGAAATGTCTTCCTAAAAAGCTGTGAAAATGTTTCTTTCAGTCTGGAGTACATCTGTAGTATGGAGGTGCCTGCCTGTTTGCTATGTTAGACTTCACACAGACGTGGGAGCTTCTTTACCCTCATTTTACAAAAGAACAACCCTTCCTGCTACAGGCAGGAGTCAGGCATGTTATTTTCAGCAAGTCCATTACTCCCTTACTCTGCCCAGTTCCGTGAAGTAAAATCATAGCCACCTGACTTAACGTTAATAATTAATTTCATGAAGTTGTCCATTTTAGAGCTGAATTAGTGAAATGCAATTGAACTGAGCCAAAGGCTCGGACTGGGCTGCCATTTTGACATTCTCATCAGGGAAATGATGCTGTAAACACCCATACTTGATTCACATGCATGGTCTCTTGGTTGCCTACAGTAATGCCCATCTGTTCGGATGGCATCATGCCCACTCAAGTTGCTCAAGGGAATACATGCTGGGCAGTGATTGGCTTAGGTAAGTATTTTTCAAACTGGGTCGGTGTCGACCTCCTTTTGGGAAGGCCCAGGAGGAAAAGGAAACAAAAAGAATTTTCATTTTTTATTTTAATGGATTGTTTTCATTTAACATTCAGCAAAAACACTACCATCCATAAAACATTCAGTAGATGTTTTGCTAATTCCTTGGTACCTGTGACCCCAGCAAGGAAACATAAATTCAAATATAATGTCATTTTTAAAATAAATGAGTTTAACCTGTTATAAAGTCACAGTCTGTGTAACATTAATACCATCTCACCTGCAGAAAAGAAACCTGTCTCAGCAGGCATCGCCACATTCTGACAATTAAACTAATTTCTTCTGTTGAACATCGGTCAACACTCAAATATGTGAATTCATAGGTATTCCTACCAAAAGCCATAGATCGAATTTTATGGGAAGAGTGGTGAGCAATGCTAAATTCAAAATTATTAGTCAGATCAAATGAATGTTATTGTAAAAAGATGCAACTCTAAAATACAAAACAAACACAAAAATGCAAAAATATGTAGATGATTGATGTGCAGTATCATGAAAGGATTAACCCTTTTTGGTTCCTGAGTTGGAATAATTTTCAAATATAGCCTTTTACTTCTCCAAAACCAAATAAGTAAAGTGAGGCTTCAGTGAAATGCATTGTATAGTGAAGCCATTGTCTGTCACTCAGCTTTATCAAACAAAAAGGCAGGGGGGGGAAATGTCATCCTTTCTTCCTGCAAATAAACTCTGAGGCCTTACATTTAAGAGAAAGCTACTATTAATAATAATAATAATAAAAAATAATAATAAAAAAGATTAAAATAATCCAGCTCCTTTTCATTTGGGAGACAAAAGCCTTTCAGTGCTGCATCCATGTGCTCTTGACTACTGTTTTGACACTGTGTCAAGATGCTCCCGCTCTGCTCCAGGTCTCAGATCACAGCTGGAGTGTCTTGATACAGTGTTGAATCAGTAGTGTCAGCAAGTCTCAGAGCAGAGTCAAAGAGTGTCGATGTAGCCTCAGAGCAGGTAGAGTCAGAGAGACCTTTCCCCTAACCTGAAGCAGGCACAGAGTGCTCAATTTTATTTTTTTTTATTTATTTTTAATTGTTTGTTTTAACACATTTTGACCCAGCTGCACCAGGCTCATACACCTAATTAATAGCCTTTCTTGCAATAAGGGGTCAGAGCTAACTCTCCCAACCCTGAAGAGCCATTAAAAAGCAGCATGGAATGATGTTAATATTATCTTGAATGAGCAAGCCTAGGCACAGAAACTGAGGACCTGCACTTCCTCAGAGCAGCTGGCATTATAGAGAAAGTTTGTTGACAGGGCCAGACCGTGCTTTGGTGGCACCCAGTTCTGCCATTTGAGAGCCCTGCTGTGCTACCACAGGGAGAAGTGCAGGAGCCTGCACCTGGGACCCTGCTGTAGCTGCTGACCCACTGTCCTCTGCTGCTGGAGACCCAGATGGAAATGTGATGTGCCCTATCACAGCCACTGCCTGTACCTGCAGGCCAAAGCCCTGGCTTCTCTGACATCCATAGGAGCCTCCTCAGCAAGATAACAGGGGCACAACTCTTCTGGCCATTTTGTGAAAAAACAGTAATTTTAGTACAAATGTTTTAAAGATAAAACATGCAAACTGTTTCTGGATTTTGTCCTAGGAAACATAGCAAAAGTGCACAGATCCCATGATCACAAACCTTGCTGCCTGAATAACCCTGTCTGGAGGACGAAACCACAGCTAAGACAACAGCCTCTAAAGTGTTGAATGCCAAGCACTGTACCAGACACCATGTTTCAGGATGAGATGGATGTCAATCCCTAAGAAGGCATTTGAGAAGGAATGAAAAAAGACCAGGGTTTAGAAAGAAAATTACTTAAGAGGCTGGATTAGAAGCTGTAAATAGGTCAAAGCCAATTTTGCTGTAGCTTTACATCTGAATATGTAATCCAGTCAATTTGGTTTGCTAACACCAGGGGGGCACACAGATCAATGTATATAATTTAGGTCAAATGACCACTGCAGAGCGAGATGCACGCATTCTTCTCACAATTGAGCCAAATTTATACATTGATACAAATGCAGTGATTTCATTGGACTTCTGGCAGGGATACATTTGCTTATTTATATGGTCAGTAACTCCTCAGTAACTTGTTGCTTATGTGTACCCTCATACACACAAAGGTGTCTCTAGTTTCTCATTACTTTCTTCCTCTTTGTGATTATTCCTCTGTTCTTTACATAAAATGCAATAAATGCTCAAGATCATAGCTTATAAACATTTTAAAGTCACGTGTTTCAAACTCTATTTTTGAAACCTGTGTAACAAAATGGCAGCGGAGTCAGCAGGAAACCCAGCAAAAGGAGAGCTAGGAACAGGGTCTTACCTTCCCAGAAAGATAAGCCTCAGTCAGTGTTTGCTTTGTGCTTTGAGATGCTTCAAATAAGGTATTATTTAAGGTGCAAAGTGTTTCTCTTTAAAACAAACGAAGCTCACTGACTGGTGTGGTGGGTTTTTTGCAGGCACTTTCACAGCAAGCAGCAGCCGTGGGTTTCCTTCTCCTGTGCCAGGCTGGCCCTGCGGGGTTATCACACCCTTGCCAGCTGCAGAGGGGCTCCCTGACCTGATGTGACCATTTGCTTTCACCCACTGCAAAGGGCAGGTCTGCTCCAGTGCTCTCTCAGCTGTCCCTGGAGGCAAAAGAGAAATTAAAGATTGTATCATCTAGGCACAAATTAAAATCTTTACTGGGAGAAACCTGGTAGAAAGTCTCAGAAGAGAATGAATTATGCATTTGAACACTTAAGATTTCCTTGCCTTTATTACAGCATGGGGTCTGAACTCTGCTTTCTTCCCTGCACTTTATTACATGGTTAGAAGTCCCGCAGTAGGAAACTTGCAGTTTGAATTTTGAAGCACCTATAGTGTCATACTTTTTATTTTAATATTTGTCACCAACAGTGCTGACAGATAAAACGTGCTGGCTCCCCACAGCATGATATGCGGGATTTTCAATAGAGCTACACAATTGCTTTTTCTAAGAGCTTGCGGGGCTCACAGTGCCAAATCCCGCAAATTGCTGCGTTCAGGCCACTTTGCAGTGCTGTACCAAGGCAAGTAGCATTAAAAAGTTAGTTGGGACATATGTTGAAATGGCTGATATCTTTTTTAAGTCCTAAGCAATTGTCTGAAGACATTTCTGCAACTCAATTCAATAATTGTAGCACTTATGAGAGACCTGAAACTTTTTGCACCACTTTCAATGCTTTGCATTACAGTTTTTTGAAAAAAAAAAATAAAAATCTTCCAGCCCCAAAATTTGCTGACCAAGGAAGTCCCACAAACAATGTCACCGATCATGGTGAGATTCTACTTATGGATTACTACTCTTTCTTATTCTCCTTTATTGTCTTCAATTTGTTTTAACCCCTAATTTATGGGAATATTGTTGTTCATATCCCAGCCTCAGATCAGTATTATGGTGTAAACTATTTCATGTGCACAGCCATGGTAAATGTAGAATAGTTACACCTGAGGTATCAGGGGAGGATTTTGTATCTCTCCCTCTTATTCATAGGTCAATAAAAAAGCTGATTAAACCCAAAAAGTCTATGATGATAATTGTTGGAAATAGACTGGGATGATAATTGGTTTAATGACTGCTAAAGGAGTCATTGGGATATGGGTCTCTCAAGGAGCCTGAATGGTACTTTAAGAGCTGGATTCATCCTGGGTATTGGTTGGTTGTTGACTTTAATGGTATTATTCAAATATCTGATTTGGATCAACTTACAAAATATTGCAGATAAGACAAATAATTTTTAAAGGATATCTCTGCTGAGCTTTGGTGTCTCCCTTGAACTACCCTATTCAATGTCAACTCTTCCAGTAGAAATTCTGCCTGTACAGCTTGAAGTAGCTCTATAGGGTGGGAATTCACTGAAGGTTTTATGTTTTTATATTTTTTTTCTATCTTAGCAGGAAACATTCTATACAATAACTAGAAAATGTAGGCCGAGACCATCCTCTGCACAGGAAATTTCACTCAGAGGGTTGGACACCCAGTGAGGTCCTATTCACAGACGCCTCTTTGTATTTTTCTGCCTGGAACCAAAGAAGGGGATTCATGCCAAAACCCTGCAGGATATGGAAATCTATCGGCTGTTCTGTGCTTCTGCATGTCTTTCAAAGTGGTTTCTGATTTGGGGAGCCCTAAATTAAGATCCATGGGCTTGGGGGTGGGAGGAAGAGAGAGGTGGGTGGTTGGTGGTTGTTTTTTCTTCTTTTTGTTAATAAGGACTCAAACCCTTCAATTCAGATGGCAGTCAGAAACATTCAGTAGCTTTGAAAAACCCCTGACATTCAATTCCTCATACTGAGGACCCAGAACAGCAGAAATTTAGACCAAAATGATTTCTCTGGGTTAGTCAGTATTAGAGAATAGTGCAGAAGTCAGAAACCCCTTGGTGCTTTCTCAGTCCACACGCACTGCCTAGGCTTAGAAAGGTTATAAGGTTATAAATCTTCCAGTGAAAACAATTCCTGCTTCATGCCATCAACATTGCCTAAAGACATCTGTGTAGGGCACCTCTAGAGGAGGCTCCCATTACTAGACCTATGCAGAAGAATAATGAGAAACTTACATCCAGTTCGAAAGACATTAATGAGTCTCTCTTGGATACAAAATATTTGTTCAACACCCTTATGGGCAGAATAGCACACAGCTGAGCTGGGGAGCTCTGACTGAATAGCATGTACTGACAGGTCTCAGAGAAGGAACCATTCACAGCTCTGTGGAGAAAGTCATTTTTTCAGGCCCAATTTGCAGATCTGGTGCTTACATGTGTCTGCATTGCTTTGAATATAATTTTTCCAGCACCTATTTCTTCTCTGTTTGTTCCAGTGGGGTTTCACATGCCATGGGAGTATTCTGGATTCCTCAGCGGTTCTTCTCTAAATTTTTATTTCTATTTTCAATAACATTTTTGAGAAAAAAACCATACAAACAAAAGAAACTTTTTTTTTCCAGCAGCTTAAATGAGCTGTAGACATGTTGACTCTTTTTTCCACTCATCTCCCTCCAGATTTCTCTCTCATATACAAATACATTTCAGGGTTGGGGGGTCAGCTCGTTTGAGGTTTTTTTCTCTCCCAGAGCTTGATGCATCATTGAGCTAATGATGTATGGTCAAGTTATCTAGTTTTACCTAAGTTATCCAGATTGCTAAGGCTCTGATCCTAGTGTGCCTGACATACGTGGACATTTAACTCCTTGAAGCCAAGCGAATGGCTGTGTACATAATTGCAGTGCAGCACAAAAGAAGATGCAGTTTTCTGGCAGTTCCCAGAAAGCACAGGAGGTTGGTCTATAGATTGATGTAACATATCAAGAACTGGAATTACTCTGTGAAATGAAAAATGGAGGGCAGGGATGGCTCTGGACTTAACTGGCATTTTATGCTCTATTCGGGTGCTAAACCGTAGGGGAGTTGGCATTCCTGTTTGCTAGTAAAAACACATCTTACCTGCCAACAAAGGTCTCCTGCCTTCCCAAGTGGGTGCCAGGCACATCAGCTTCATCCTTTCATCAGGTAAGTAGGCTGAAAAAAGTTACAAGTGCAGGACTTGGCATTCTTATGTGCCTCTGCCCACTGTCAGGCACCCCTTCTCAAGCCACACCACAAACAGCAGATTCTTCTGCATCAGACTTCCTCTTACCACACAGTTGCTGTGTGAGCAATGTCAAACTGTCAACCTGATGGACAATGCAGGTGCCACTGCTGAGGGAGGGGACTGTGCAAAAAGAGAAGTCTGGAATTTGAAAAAATAATCCAGCTAGCCAGGGAGCAGATGATAAATACACCTGGCAGAGGGTCATCACCAAAACTCCAGGTTTATCTAGTAACAAAACAGCCAGTACTAAGCTCAGCAACCAGGAAATCATGGATGTGGTTTTGCTCAGTGGAGAAATTCTCTGGTCCTGTGTTTGCACTCACACACTCCCTCAGCTTCAGCACTGAAACCAGAGTGAAAGATGGGATTTTATATAAACACTATTGTTCTTGGCATTGTCATAGATATTACCAGGCCAGTTAGGGAGAGAGAGGCTCCTGGGATGGGATTCTTTAAGGCCTCGTTGGATGCTGTGTTGGTAGAGCTGAGGTCTACAGCAGTATGGTTTAGGCTCCTGGCTTAGGTTTTAGTCCACTTACCTAGGAGAAAAGTGTGCTCCCTGCCCTTCCCACCACGTGGTTCCCAAGCCCTAGAGAAAGGACACAGAGACCATGCAGCATAGGAAGGGTGACAAACAGAGAAAGCTTATTTGGAGAACAGGGGGGTTATAGACCTTGGACGGAGTTCAAAACCTCCAATGAGGGGCAAGGGGGGGGGGGGTGTCTGGCTTTGGGCCAATAGGGATGAGGGAATTTACATTCAGCTGGGAGAGGGTTTCAGGTAACAAGGTGTTGTAATTTCACCCTGCCCTCAGCTCACAGGGTGGGGTTCTGGGAAGAAGACACAGGGGGTATGTGGGGAGAGACACAGGGGGAAGGCAAAAGACATTTTATACAACATTAAACACATCAGTTTAAAGTATCAACATTTTCTGGCTGATTCTTCTCTTCTGCCCATCTTTGGCAGGAACACTTCCATGCCATAAATTCAGAATTGGTTCCCACAAGAGGCAAAACTAATTAAGCTCATGCACTGCATCCACTGGCTCTGCCACAGTCAGGTATTACCCATCTCGTTTCAATCTACCCACTTCTCTTCCCACTGTCTGTGAGACCTCATTCTGATTTCAGCCAAGGCCTCATCTTCCAGGTTTCTGTGTTTTAAGTGTTTGAGTCTATACATGGTACTAACTTATAATAACATGATATATGTACTACAAATCATGCAACACTTGATCAAGACTTAAGCCACAAGACCCTCACGGAGACAAATGTTTCTGGGTCCTACTTTGGGTGAAACTCTGTCTTTCCCCTTAGCAACTCAAATTGTTTCTGCTACCTGAGGCTAATGGAAGCTCTTGATCACTTAGCACCATTACAAAAGCATTAGCGGAGCTCATTTGCACACCTCCTTAACCCTCTCTCCATCGCAGTCTTACACTGAGACACCTTGTGAATAAACCAGAAAATGTACAGAAGTAGCAGTATCTTTTGCAAATGGCATATGTATTTTATAGCTTTCATGCATAGAAGCCAATTTCTTGAGGAACAGGGCCTATAAATTGCGACAGGAAGAAGATGCACTTATTTATTGCATTCCTTCCAACCAGGAAAAAAAGGGTTTTTTCTCTCTCCCTCTCCTTTAAATTAAAGGCCGAGGGAAGAAGAGCCCAGCACCTCAGGGACACAGCTTCAGCACACACAGCTTGGAGGGCTCGTTTGTTCACTCATTTATTGTGAGGGAAGGATCATGCTGGGGGCCAGGTGCCTCTTCCAGTCACGTAAAACTGAAGACATAGATAATATTTTTTTTTTCTTAAGTTCAAAGCAAGATTTTAGTTGGTATTAAAAGATTTTGGGGCTAAAGGGTTGGGGGTTTTTTGGGGGGTTTTTTTTGGTGTTTGTTTTGTTGGTTTTTTTTTTTTTCTACGAGGTGATGCCTATTTTAGAAGGATTTCTCACACACAGTCCTACCATGCACTATCTCTCTAGTCCCTGCTTCCCAAGGACCCCGTCAGTTGCTGTGCAGGGCTTTAAATGCCAACACGTATTTGGGAACATTAGGAGGACCAAAAACCAGAAAACCCAGTCTATTCTTTCTCCCACAGTTCAGTAACCCCGGGCACTGCCTCTCCGACCTGCTGGAGCAGTTTGACTGCACCGTGCTGCAAAGACAAAGCAGTAAGAGCCAAGTAAAACGTGAAAACGCTTTCCCGGCATCACTTCCCCCGCTGGGCATTGATGCCCCTAAAGCCCTCAGAACCGGGGCTGCAGCGTGATGTTTCTCACAGGGCAGCTGTGACACCCACACAGATGTCACAGAGTGGCAAAGTTCCCGAGAGGCGAGGCTGCTGAGGGCTGAGCTCCCCACGCGCGGCAGGGCAGCTTGGCTCCCTCGTCCCGCACGGAACCCGCTCTCTCCCCAAAACAAAACTTTTGATTTACTAAACCAAGAGAGGCCCCAAAGAATCTCCGCGTCACATCGGCCTTGCCTTGCCTTGCCTTGGCGAGAGGAGGCTGAGGCTGGTGGAGCGGCAGGCGCCCCGCTCCCCGCGCAGCGCCAGGAGCGGGCAGGGCAGTGCCAATGGTGCGGAGCGGCCGCCCGCGGAGGGGACACAGATGGCCGGGCATGGCAGAAGGCAGGGGACAGCCGCGGCGAGCAGCGGGCAGCGCCGCCGGCAGAGCGGGCAGGGGCCGCGGGCAGCGCCGGCAGAGCGGGGCCGTACGGGGGCTGCACCACACGAGGCTGGCCCCGGCCCCAGCCCCCTCCTCCCCGGCACCCCCGGACACAGGGAAAGGTTTGCTTTTCCTCCTCGGAAAAGGACGATGTCTCGTGGTTAAACCGCAGCTCGTTCTCGGGGCAGCGCAGACCACGCTCCGCTGCAGCCTGGGCAGGGATTAGTCACCGACTTGTCTTTCCCTTGGGGTGCTCGGGGTTTCTCCTTTGGACGCCTTCTGTCTCCCTCTGTCAACCTGACCTAGCAAGCCCTCAGGAAAGCAACAATAATTCACAAATAGATAGCTTGAAAGGCAAGTCCTGGCTGCGATTTGCAGGAGAGGGACCTTACAGTTGTTAGGATGACAGCAATTTATTAAAAACAGACGAAACCAGGAATGAAATATTGCAAAAGAGGCAAAAAATGGGGAGAAATGTAAAAAGACAAAGCAATGAAGAACATGTCACATCCCATCAGCTCCAAAGCCCCGTGGCTGCCGCAGTTCCCACCATCTGGGTTTCTGTGGCCATACGTGTACTGAGCTCATGTGCTTTTGTCCATCACAGCACTCACAGGGTTCTGTTCTTGCCCTGCCTGATCGCTGATGGTGCTCTGCAGGGACTCGGTACCCCCAGCACTGCACCTCTGTCAAACCTAACTAAAGCTGGTTGCAGAAACCTCCCCGCTTTAGGGTGTGGGCCAAAAGACAGAGATTGCTTACACAGACCAGGGGAAAACCCTTCACTGTTCATACCAGAGAGTGATTTACACATTAAAAGCCAGACAAACACACCAAACCTCAGCCTACTCTTAGAAATCAATAGGAAAAAGTGACTTGTACACTTGGGACATGGGATGTGCGGATTCACTGCAATGAGGATGGCTGCCAGAGGGTGGATTTTTCTATTAACCCCTCTGAGAGGGCAGGAAGTTTGTGGAGGGACACCCTCCTTGGCCCCCGGATTGTTTTCTTTCACATTCCTCTCAGCGACTGCTTAGTAGGGTGACCTTCCCCAGACCTCTCAAAGATGCTACAGCACAAAGTGATCAGTTGCTCACTCCCTCAAATGGTCCCCAAACTTCTTTTCTCTGCCTTTCTTTGAGAGACAATCAGCTAAACACTTGCCTTTTACAAAACTCCAAGGCACCTGACCAAAGGCAGTGATTCCTTGCTGAAGGTGATAAACAAGTATCTACAGAAGCATTTAATAGAACACAAATCTGTAAAGCTGCCTACATAGACATCGCCTCTTGGTACTGGTTGGTACTTTAGCTAAGTATTTCAATGCTTTTTGGATGTGTGGGTATGTAGTGAAACTAAATGCAAAGATCATTCAGTGCATAAGGGCCGATAGACTAGACTGTGGCAAGTCATTTATTAATTCATTGTTAATATGAATTCATATTTCAGTATTTGTCTAAACCTGAAGATAATAAACTTCTTGTACTGTGTTTCATTACACATTCAAAATTTCTCATGGTTTCCAACACTGTACTAGCCCTAATGCCACTCAGATCATTAAGTGACACTTTGCCTAAAGCCCATCCTCAGTCAGAATTTCAGCAATTCTGGTTTGCACTTACCTACGAGTGATCCATGTCACCTACACCTTGAGCAGCCTGTGCCCAGCCCACGTTTGCACCACTGCCACACAGAAGCTGTGAGTTACACAGAAAGGCAGGGAAACATCAAGGGGATTGTGGAAAGGCTCTCCAGCCCATTTTCAAGGCATTGTAGCTGTTGAAATACAGCTGCCTTTGGAGCCAGTGCTTCTGACTGTTTTCCAAATGCCTTCAGCAGCACTTCTTGGTCACTAAGAAAAAGGGGGCAAAACCTCAGACGTGTACCAGAAGCTGTGATATTATCTTTTCTCCACCTGCAGTTAGGCTCTGTTTTCCCTAGGAGCTTTTAACGGATACAGGAACTATATACTACCCTGGCAAAGCACTCCCTGGTGTGATTGCAGCTATGCCAGCAAAGCTGTGTTGTGTACCAATGCAGGGCTGCTCTGCTCCCGCTCCCCAGTGGGACCAGCAGCACAGGAAACTGTTGCCTGGGAAGCACCAAAGGCCCCTTGTTGTGTTGCAGAGCTCTGTCCCCGGCACCCTGTCTGGTACAGTCCTGTGTGGAGAGGCTCAGAACTTGGAAAACACAGTCAGACACCAGTGCTGCTCCTTGACACAGGCCAAGGACCACCTTGGGGAGCTGCAGCTGTCCAGCACGTTGCAGATGCAGCTCCGCAGCAGGAACAGAAGAGTGGGTGGCTCTCCCTCTGCTTCCTTGCAGTAGCTTTCCACACCCAAAGTGGATTTCTTTGGCCCCAAAGTAAGCAGTTATCAAGATAGCACCATTCCTCGGCCATTGTGTGTGCTGTGATGTAATGATGACTGTTCATATGGGCCTGGTTATCTAAAAAACACCACGAAACAACCCTGCAGATTCGTGGCAAGTGTCCCTGCACCTAAGTACATATTGTTTTAGGAAAGAAAATTTTTCAAGGAGGAGCATTTTTCCACTAATGTTCAAATATTATCCAAGTACTGTAAGTACCAGAGCAGAGGAGGACCACAGCTCCAGTTTTCCCTGGGGTCACAGTCCAGCCCATCTCTCCAGCCTGACTTGGGCTGATCATGAGTGGAGTTCCTATGTCAGAAGGGATAGAGCAGGACCACAGCCCTCATTCTCATGCTTTGGGGTCCCTTACCTTTTAAAGGTTGGGTGGAAAACCAAACTATTCCTTTTTCCATCCTTGCCCATGGTCTGGTCAGTGTTCAGGGCAGACAAAAGATGCAGCTTATATAGCACCTTGCTTGGCAGTGCCAGGCTGAGCATGGATCCCATCACCCTGGCCCCATGTCCGTGTTTCCAGTACAGGGAGGGGAAAATAATTCAGCTCAGAACAGGATCCCCATGTGGGGAGATCCTCGTCTCAGCACAGTGACTATGCACCTAGTTTTAACTACTCAGCAGGGAGATGATGAGACAAAGGCATGTGCTTCAGTACAGCACTAAGGCAGTTCTCAGAGCTTCATAGAAACCAGCTCAACTCTTGGGATTCCCAACACAGAACACTTTCCTGAAGGTAGACACCTACATCTCTTTCATTTCTGAAGCATTGCCCAGAAATGATCAAGCCCAGTGCCAGGCAAAGAGCCTCCCTTTTCAGTATCTCCATTGTGAGAACCTGTTACCTTTCCTTTAGCATGGAGAAGATGGCACAGGAGCTATTATCACAGCAGCTGCAGTACATTCACAGCTTTTCTTGCAAGTGTATGTCTACAAGCCTATACTGCAAGACACTTTTACATTTCCCATTTTAAAATCTTACAATTGAGTTAGGAGCATGCATACATTATGAATGGAAAAAAATGGTGATTTCATTAACTGATTTTTCAGTCCATAAGCACCTGAGCCATAGCTTATGGAGAAATAATCAAGTAGAAAGCTTACTCTTTTTTTTTTTTTCTAGAAATGTATCATTTTAGTACAATAATTTTGTTAGAGAAACACTGAACTAAGAATTATCTAGATAGAAACAGAATTGCCCTCCTTGGAATTAAGAAAATCATTCTCAGTTTTGTTATATAAGGGTTCACAAATTTATCACAAGTCAAAATTGTGAGCCTAAACTCTGACTGTTCATGCAATGCTTTTTCAGCAGAATAAAAACCATCTATCATTTGTCCTAAATGGGACATTACTTCAATTTTTTTTGAGAAACTTGTAACTTTTCTCAAGCTAGGACTTCTCTGGTATTTCCTGCACCAGTAAGGATGACCCTACTTCAGTTATGCCCAGTAGCCTTCCTGTATATGTGGTATGTTCCACTATCCTGAAGGAACCACATGTGTGCAATATGACTGTCAACATCACCAGTGATCTAAATAATGAAAACATCATCTGCAGTGTCAATAAGTTGTGCCCTTGCACTTATTAAAAAGCTCACTATATAAACTAATTTGGGCATTGACTACAAATCCTTGAAAAGCTTTTTCCTACAAAATATCACTTACATGCTCCAAGCCCCAACACGGCACAATGACAACCAGTGCAGTGATTTTGAAAGGCTCCGACTGTGCATGTTGCTATGCCTCAGTCTTGTACATCGTGGGAATGGGTAACCACATCATTTCAGCTGTCACAACTGCTGAACATCTTTCATGGTGATCATGATTCATTGAAGCAGGAGACATCATGAGAACTGCATCTCTAACTTTCCAGAGGTGTCCATGGTCCTTAAAATGATTGTTTCTCCAACTGGAGATATAACTTACCTCATTACCATATGATAAGTTTAAAAAGAGTGAAAGAGAGCCTGGTAATTGGCTCTGTTAGGCTCCCTGATGGCAGTTTCCAGTGGCAGTTACAGAGCTATAATACCTGGGGGCCCTAAAGTCCATGTGGTTGAAATAGGTAGTCTCTCATCACAGTCTGCAAACCATCCAAAATGGTTTTTATTTGTTTGTTTCTGGGTTGGTGAGGTGTTTTCCTTTTTTTTTTTTTTTTGTAAATTGGAACAAAGAAGCACAGAGAGGGGTCAATGCAGCTATAGGTCAGGTCCCTCCTTTTTTGTAAAAATGAAGAATATTATAAGCTAGGAACACCTTTTCATAGTAGATGTTATTACTTCAACCTACCATGAAGCCACAGAGGTGCATCCAGAAGCATACACAATGCCAGACACAGGAACATGACTTTTGCTTTCTCCCAGTCTTCCTTCCTCCTGGGCAGCAGAACGCTCTCCACCATCGGGTGAGCCATCCCTGTGGCTCAGACACCCCAGCCAGCAGCGGCGATGCAGCGGGCATTGACAGACACACAACCTCTGACGCTAAGCTCTTGTATTCCCTTTATTGAACTGTACTAGTTATTGCAATCAGATTAAGTCACATTTATAAAGCAGACCATCCAGTTGCACTGAAACCGATTATATTCATTACATAGTTTTAATCACTGTCCGGTGAACTGGCAAATCCAATCAAAGCATTAGTCTTTAATTAAAAAATTAAAAAGAATTATTCAGACAATAGCCAAGCAATCACATCACAATGCACAGTTACCTAAAATTGCAATTAAAAGGCAGTTAACAAAAAAGAAAAAAATCACACCTAATCTTTAACTATCAATATAATACAAGAAGCAACAAAGGGCAACAGCATCAAAGCAGATTTAACTAACACTATAAATTCAGTCAGAAGCAGAAGCTCTAAAGTACACTAGCTGAAGCAGGACAATAAAAAATACTGAGCATGGAATACTTTTAATCTCTTCCATTAATATTCATTTCCAGCTGCTTATAATAGCAGCGCCTCATGGCCAAATCATTAGAGTTTTACATCTGGGTTGCAAATGACACTTTGATTGGATGTAATGTTCAAATGGTCCTCCCCACTGTGCCACCGTCAAGTCTTCTGCAGAGAGGTGTCCTGTAGTGCCAGTGGCTCACTGTGCGTGCTGGCTCAATGTGTGGTTCTGGAAAGACGAAAAAAGGAGACATGCATGAGGGGCAGAATAATAGAAAGCATGCCCATACCCTCCCACTCAGTACCATTTATGCAGAGCTCGACATAAAAGCTTCTCAATTATTACAAAACAAAATGCAATAAAGAAAAAGTACTCATAAGTAACAGCTGCCAATATGACACATTTGCTTTGTTCTGACAGATCTGTTAATGCTGGCATGAACTTAGAAAAAAAATGCTACAAGCCAAGAACAGCCATGAAGCCTTCTTTTTTTTTTTTCCCCCTTTCAATACATATAAAGAAAGTGGTAACACTTCACAGGCAAAAAAACTGCCTTTAGGGATTCCCTTAACTGTAACAATTTAAAAAAAAATAAAAACCTGAATCATGGGGGGAACCCTTGCCATATTTTACTCTTTTATTCTCACTAGTACCGGGTGCAAGTACTGGCAGCAAGAGACACCAGATTGTGACACACACTTCTCAGTCCAAGAAATACTTCGGCAATAACAGCTGAACCGCCCGCTCAGGCACCAGGATAATATTCCCAGCAGAAAAAAGGCTGGACATGTAACCCAGAAGTTAAATCTCTTTAAAGAATAGACTTTGCTCTACACATTTCTTTCAGCAGTTTAGAGTCTCTTTTGTTCCCTTTTCTTCCTTCTGGTAGATTTGTAATAGCCTCATGTCATCACAGTATCTCACCTCAGAGGATGCTGACCTGTCTTGCCAGTTTGTGTAGGAGCCAATAAATCGTGGAGCCAACCTCAGAAGCGTATTTTTAGAGCAGTACCAATTCACCTACATTTTGTGTTCTGACAAAACCCCAGTCCTACATGTAAGCTCAGCTTTATTTGTAGGATTATTCGAGCGACTAGAGAAGAGCTTCATGGCGAGCTTTCCTTGAGCTGGGTCCCCAGTATCCCCAAATATAAAAATTCATTTGTGTTATTCCAAGCCTGGGCAATTTCCCTAGTCTCCATCTGCCTAATAACAGAGCCGGGCAAGTCTGCCAGCTTAAAGAATAAGTTTTTTTAACACAAAATGAATTTTGAATCCAATTATTTATTTACAATGACGAAGCTTTAAAACAAAGTAAGATATTTTAACTTTTCATAAATCATCTGGTCCTTCTACACTATTCACAGCTACATTCTGATCAGAAAACAAGATCCTCCGCTTTATCCAGAAGTGACATCTCCCTGATGCAAATCGCCCGTGCAAAGAGCTAATGGGCGGCCAGCGGCCGTGACCCCGTTTGTAGGCAGGAGCATTTCTGGGCTGTGCACTCCCAAAAAGTGACCGCCAGGTGTCAGAAGTGCTGCTGAGTTCCTAAATCATGGCCCAAGTTCTCTGCGGTGCTGGGGCGGGACTGGGCTGCGCGGGCAACCCGCACGGTCCGGGCAGGGCACAGGAGCCGCAGCAGCCGCACACACGGATGGAGCCCTCGAGAAGTGAAATGCCACCAGCCGGGGACATCGCAAAGTGACTACTTGTTTAGCGTAACACTGGCCCTCTGAGCACACCCCAGCCTGGGATGCTAAATATTTCAGAGCCACAAATCAGATTACAGCATGTGAATTGACAGATGAAACTGTGTTGCTTTTAGGCAATTTAACATCACCAGACATAAAATCCAGTGGCTTTTTACTTTGATATACATGGGAATTTTCCTGCCCTGAAGAAGGGATACCTTTGCAGTGCTGGATGTTATTCTCAAGTCAAACAATGACTTTATGGAAGAGGATGGATGGAGCCCTGCACACACAATGGCAGCACTGACAAGAAGCTTGCCCACTAAATCTAACTGGGGAAGCTTGAAAATGTGAAGGAATACACAGGCCTGCCTGTGCTCAGACATACTCCTCAGCATTTTAACATTAGCCATTCCTTGTGCACTTCATTACTGTTCTATTTTTAGGTCACCCTGAATATCAATAAAAAGCCCAAAAGATTTACCATCTTCAAATTGAAAGAAGGGCTATTCGTGGTGGACAAATCCATACTTAGTTAGGCAGTGTCATTTAAAAGATAATGCACAATCAGCACTGGATGCGTGACACACCGTCTACAGTCAGGGAACATGATTTCAAACTTGTGTGGCTGCTGCATTGATTATAACCGGCAGGTCAATAAAGGAATGGTATGTGGTTCTAAATCTGATAATGAAGCTTTTGTGGTGAGCCCTCCCTCCTCAAATAACAGCTAATAACATGTTCTGAACACTCCTAATACAAGGCAAATACTGGATTTGTAAACAGTTTGTCAAAAAAACAAACAAATTATACTCAAATGCTGCAACCATTCAGAGCTGGGTCAGGTCCCTGTGCCATAGGGCTAAGAGTTAAGAAAAAAAATATATTTTTCATATGCAAATCTTGATGTTGTCTTAGTATCTTGGGAATGTACCATTTATTCCCTGTGCATGCATTACTGACAATCAATACACTGGCTAGTCCCCAGACCGTGCAGTTAATAGATAGAGTCACATTTTATACAGGACTCCACAGACAAGTCTGTAATGCCTATGGACATGAAAACCTGTGTGCACGACATCCTTCCCCTGCCTTTCTGAGCAGATCCTGCACAAGCCATGTGCACAAATGCTAAGTCCTGCACAGCTGGGTGCTAGAGAACACCAAGTGAAGGCTGCATAACCACCACTCTGTGTGACCAAAAACCCCATGAAAGCCTGTCCGTATCCTATGCAACCTATACAGGTTTCTCACCTACTAAAATGCATTTGAGTCCATACAAACACACTTTCCAAAAAAAAAGTCTGGCAACCTGTCTCCTCTTACTAGCAATTATATCTTGTCTTCTTGCATCTACTCCTTGTGCCCTGTGAGTCTGTAGCTTATTGGAATAGTGCTCTGCAGATGTCAGAAAGCATTTGAGGCACCCAGGGCTTATGTATCTTCTCTCACATGTGTGTTTAGCATATCTGACCCATGCTTTTCCAAATACATTTATTAGGCACTTCTGTGTGTGCCCATGGACACAGAAAACTTCCCTGTCTGACCAGACTTTTGGAGCAACTGAAAAGCACATAAATCCTGGCACTGAGAATGCCCTGTGCCTTAGCAGGAACAGCTTTGACCCCGATGCTACACTGGACTGTTCCAGGCGGCAGAAGGAAAACGTTAAGGCCAGAAGGGAGTGAGCATTCTGAAACATGTGATACTGCAGGAATGCTTCCACCCAAGTAGCCTAAGGAAACTTCATCCACCTTTCCAGCAGGAGGGAGGGCTGGCAGGAAAAATCTCAGGTGTGATTTTTCAACTCCAGAAGTTATAGTTAAGAAAAGAAAAACAAACAAACAAACAAAAAACCCTAAAAACTTAATGGTGATTTCCAGGGGAAAACACAACAGCCACAAAAAGGAAGGCTCTCCAAGCACGCTCGTGTGTGTGTTTGCACATGCCCCCCCGCTCACAAGGCCATCCATACACGTAGCTGGCTGGGGGCCGGCAGGAGGCAGGACGTAATTTGGAAGCTGAACAGTAAAAATGGTTCTTCCCAGCTCCTGTTAGACCCCCTGGTTTACGCACAGCTCACAGCTGATACCCCACTGAATACATCATTCTGAGACATTATTGCAGCTGGAAAACTCTACAGCAGCACTAAGTCACCTGTCAAGATCAAGTAAGTCACAGTTTATTTATAGGACAAGGTTGGAAAATCTCTTCTTTTCTTCTCTTAATAATCATGCAAAATGGATAGCAATTCTATTAGCTACGTCAGTGGGAAAAATGCAACTAGCCCAAACCTTGGGGCTGTCACAGTGTTTAAGTGGAATTTCCTACTGGCTGCACAATCCCCAAATGGACCATTTATGGAAGAGTCTGTGACCAAGAAACTGGGCAACAGTTTTTGCAGGAAATAAAAAAATTTCAATGAATGGCTGATTATTGTCCGTGTAGATACTGACTGCTCTCCAGATCTTCCCTGGGGACACCCCCTGCCTACCCTCTGGATGCGAATCAAGCCATTTGTGCAGGACATCCACAATGAATATTTCTCTGTTTTTCTACATGCATGATTATGAAAACATTGGCATGACAATCTCCATTTTCAGAGCACTATGTCAAGAAGGAAAGCATCAGGCTTGAAAGATGATCACTTACAGCAGTTCAAAGAACTCTTACAAGCTATATAAAGATCGAGAGGAAAAACACATACAAAAAAGCAGCACATGATGGAGCAAAGCTCCAAGCCAGGCAGTCAAGCTGGGAGTCTCCCACACTGCAACGATGCTCACTGCCAACAAGTCACAGGTGTACTACACAGGAGCAGGTGAAAAAAATAAAATGCAACTGTGAGGGGTGTGATAATGGTTTGGGGCTATAACACATCCAGTCTACAGTGCCATTGTGCATCTGTTACAGATTTAGATATTTTGTACCAGCCATTTACAAGTATATTGTCTATGTGCATGAGCATATACACCTAAAAGACCATATGTTATACAGAAGTTAAGAAATGGCCCAACAAGACTGGTGATGCCCACCACCCTCAGGTGAAATTCATAAGCTTTCTGCAGTGTTACATGGACACTGGGGCCATAAAGCCTTCCTCTCCCCTTCCAAATCCCATTAAAATGAACAGAAACCATTCCTTAAATCATTTCAACAAGAATTAAAGAGATAATAGATTCATGTGACAAATAGGCAACATGAAAATAAACTGGTCATTAGCCATTGGGTGACCTATTAATCCCAATGTTTTTTCCCAGTGTGGAGAGTCCTCCAGACCCAGGTGAGAGGCCAAGTAGTTTCTCTCCCTGCCTCTCCTCACATTCCTGTCCAGGTTTCTACCCCTGCTTCTGGCACTGTCTGACTCCAAGCCCAGAGACTGGGGTCCTGGCTGGGGACCCCATGGGGCTGTGCCCCTAATTCTCCATTCTCTCTCCTTTGTCCCTTATGGAGCAGGGCTGGGGGAAACAGGAGAAGTGATCCCTCCTCTGACTGCCAACATGAACAGCTTGCCAGACAAAAACTAAACCTCATATGCAGGCATTGACTTGAAGCAAAGGTTCAAGTCTCACATATATATATATAAAAGACAAAACAAAACTTCCAAATTGCTACCAAGAGAAGTAAAAGTGTCTAAATATTTACGAAATACCATCTGCAGCCTTCTTTTTTCAATGTTTTGCATCTTTTGAATTCAAACTGGTCCAAAAATCTCTCAGCTGTTATTCCTCATTATATGTCCATAAGCACACATGCATATGTGCACAGGTACTATTTCCCTCTAACAGCAATGAAAATCTTTATGCCTTGACTTTATAAAGGGATTACTTTAGGCAGAGGACACAAGGCGATCCTTGCTTTAGCCACTGGAGATTATGCTCTCTACAGAAAGCTGTGAGCCTTAAATTGGTCGTGCTCTAATCCTAAACTGGAGAGGCATTCAAGGGATGCCATGACCCAGAAGAGCAAGTGGAAAAAAACTAAATTCAAGGAAAAAAAAAAAAAGGCACACTGAAGAGGGAGAAGGGTGGGAAGAGAAAGAGAGAAAAAGAGAGAAAGGGGCGTAAACTTGCTTTACAGGATAAAACCATTTATTTTTGATTTCCATGATATTTTCCCTTTGCTATCAGACTAAAGAAAAATCACCTTTGCACTCCCTTGCAGTTTCTATGTGCTTATTTTTAGAACTGTTTGACAATTATCCAAGGGTCTAAGACTAACAGATGGCCTGTCTTAAAGCCTCATATGTTCACTAGTTTGCACTTCTGACAAACAGTAAATGTACTCAAGAGTGTGCCATAAACAGGGTTGAATGAATACTCAGAACACAATTTAGTTAATACACTTCATTAAAACTGATAGTGGTATCCAATGTTTCCCATAAAACCAGGTGTTAATTGCCCTTCCATTTGTTTCAGGTAACTCTTACCCAGTGACATTTATACATTTAGATCATAGTTTTTCAGGCAGCACAGTAATACTTCTTTCCTTTCCCCTGGTATTTTACCCACTACATAAAATGCTTGTAAGAAGTGAACTCCAAATTATCATGGTATGTAATAAAAAAAAAATAAAAAATTGTCAGGCAAGACAGGTTCACATGTCCCTTCCTGATAAATTGCTTGAAATGGAGGTAGAGGCAAACGAAAGGTGGCACATCCTTTGTGAAAGGCAAGGGCTGCCTGTGTTACTGCTTCCTTCATCTCTGAGCATCTGATAACTTGCCATGCATCACTCAGTCCCTCTGTCAGCACACTTTGAGATGGCACTTCAACAAATGCAGGTAGAAAGCTGACCTTTACAAGTTATTGAACCACGGGGGGAAAAAAAAAAAAAAAAGACATTTTGAGAGTCTAAGAAAATATGCCTGAAGGTTTGGTGTCACCTGAAAAACGAAGTTGCTTGTTTCCAATGGAAGTAGCTGCTTCTGAGTTACTCCGATACTTGCACATTATTACTCTGGGGCCAAATGCACCTTTCACTGGTACTGGGACATAGAAATACTCATCTGTGCCAGGACAGAGCTGCCTCTGGCACCCCCTTGGTTTGTGTACCCACTGGGTAGAGTGAGCAGCCTCCCTCAGTGCCTCCTCACCTGGGGGATGCCCCATCCCCAAAAACCTGCCTTGGCTCCTCCGAAGATCAGGACCTGGCACTTCATCTGGAGTCAACGGGAAGGTTCACGGCTTGTAAAATATTTACAGGGCAAAAAACCCGTTCCACACATGACCAACTAAATGCTGACTGCTTTTTTTTTGCCTTTTTTTTTTTTTTTTGATAACAAATCTTTTTCCGTGGCTGGAATGTTCCTACAGTGAAACGCAGCTCCCGGGGTGTGTGTGCGGAGTCCGGCAGAGCCCGCAGCGTCCCCGCCCGCTGCCGGCCTTTGTTCTGCTCCGGGGCTGGGCTGTCGGGCTGCAGCGCCCCAGCAACACACTCTGTATCTCTGTATTATACCGCTTCTCTTCACCTCAATGTATTCCTGAATTTTGACTGGCATTTCTGTGTTATTCTGGTTTGAAAAATTATCCTTTTATAAAATTACCTTTCTTAGAGTTACTTTTTCCCAGAGCCAGCCTTTTCTCACACTGGCTAAGGATTATTAGATGATTTATGAATTTAATTTCTCTTCTAATTTAGGTTGTTTAGTCCTAATCAGACTTTGACAACTCACCTAACGTGCTCTCTCCTTTCCACTTGAGACTAATAATTCTATATCATCAGTCTTCTGAACCTGTCATCTCTTTCTATTCTTCTCTAAAATCTCAGAATAAACCAAGGCAAGTCTATTACAAGTGAACTCCAAATGCAGCCTAAGCCTGGCAAAGCCTCTCCTATTTGATTAAATGCCTCACCAAAAAGTCTGTATGCTTCTTCCAAAAACACTGGGTAAAATGCGGAAGCACAAAAGCAAGCTGAAGCCTTTGGGAAAATCTTACCACAGCACTTTGGAAATTAAAACCACTGAGAAATACATTATTAAGAGATAACCAGAGTCTTCTGTTAGAGAAACTAGCCGTAAACACACCGTGATTCACTGAGGCACCCAATGAAACCAGAGAGCTAATAATACCTGTCCTGAGGGACCACACGCTCCTGAGAATTTCACTCAGAAATGCAAATTTATCAGCATCTTTGTAACTTGTAGTCTCCAGTATGCCACGAGCAAGATCAAAATAAACTGAGGGGAAAAAATTTACACTTCCCAAATATAAAGGGTGAGGGGCAAATTCAATTACTGTAGTCAGAAGGGCATGAAACCAGAGTATTTTTAGAGTCACTTTACTCCCCTCTCAGCCCCACCATTTCTCCATGACTGGATCCCAGAGCCATTGCTGATGCCAAGAGCAGAAAAGGGCTTGAGGGACCCCAGCATACCATTCTGCTGACAACACCTGGTGCTTTGACCTGGGCTTGGTCAGTCCATGGTTTTCTGGGAAGCTGATCCTGCAGATGCTCAGGGTCACACCCACCCCTACACCTCCACCAACATGTCACAAACACAGCATGCAGCAGCACAAATACCCTCTGCCCGGCTTTGAAGGAACCCTCCAAAGCTGTCCTAGAGAATGCAAACACTACACTTCCAGTCCATTTTCAAATCTAAGCCACACTGATCAGAGAAAGCATCTCCAGCCCACAGGGACACTCCTTTGCCTGTGCTACACCAAAAACCTGAATGCATGCCCCGGTTCTGACCTGTTTTTATCTATTCATGCGTCCTACTCAGGGACGAAAAGTTTAAAAATCATTTGCAAGAGGAAAACCATTTCCCAGGATTCTTTCTTAAGTATTCCTCTCAAAAGCATGAACTGCTGATTTCTTAAAAGCCTATCTGAAGCTTATCTCATTAATCCCTCCTTGATCTAAGGTAGATCACATTGCAGAAGCCAGCTAATTGTTCCTTTCTGTGAGGGCTGGCATCATCACTATGGAACAATTTGGTACTCCTCTAAACACTGAATGATTTCCTGATTGGGTCTTTATGATAGCACCAGGATGGTGTCCTCTCCCACTCTTTTTCTCAAAAAATACATGGAGCAAAAAGGGGAACCCTTTACACAGTACCTTTAGCAGTCACCAGTCAAAAAACAGAGACAAAGCTTCACTGAGTGACTGTTTCCATGGGAATATAACCAAACAAAAGCCAGGAAATTCAAAGTTGAACACAAAAGTTGCTCTGCTCTTTCCTGGTATGGTAATGGTCACTGAGCATCAACCATCTGATTACTTTTTGTTGCTTTTTCCCCTGCACCACTTAGGTATTCCTGGTGTTATGGACCAGGTATAAAACAGCCTTAAATGTAGAATGTAGTGCAAACCTTAAGAGGGGGACATCTCACATTCTTCACTTAGGCAACATCCTCCACTGAATGATGGGAGGTGCAGCTGGACCAAGTTCCTTGGACCAAATAAGTGAGTGTGGACAGCCAAACTTGGCATGACCAGTACCTTTCTTCCCTTCTCTTTTGGTCAAAGGGAGGTTATAAAACTACTCTCACAATATGATGCTAAAGCAGGGTATCAATTACACAAACTTTAGTACATGATTGAATATACTTATCTGGAAACAACTTCAGAAAGAGCGAGCAGCAAAGCTGTTCCAGGGCTGTTTTCACATCCCTGAGAGCAGGCTGGGCTGAGAATACTGACAGCCTTCCCGACAAGAGCATGGAGGTGGCAGGCAGGGACAGCCCTATACACATACCCAGGTGCAGAAAGGCAAGGAAACCACTGACTTTCTAATAATTCCTTCTCCTTTTGCTGTTCTCAGGCCCCCTTTTTTCCTGGCCACTCATCATGCTCACTCCATGTATCTGACCTCACAAAGGAATGAGAACAGGTAAGTGAGGATCTAGCAGGAGCCTCTATTATGCTCTTCAAAATCTCCTTGGAAAAACTGGCCCTCGGGATGGGGTCACAGGGCAGTACCCCTGTCCTCAGCTCGTTCCAGCAGCCAGGGCTGAAACTGCTGCTCCCACTGCCTTTCACTGGCTGAGGAGATAAACCCTAGGATTACACCCTAAAGCCCTTCCTTGTAAATCAGAGGTACAACCAAGGCCTTTCACATTTCTTCATGAAATTATTTTTCAAATTCCTTCCAACAATAAAAGTGCTGAGGACTCCACCAGCACCACAGCAGTAGGCAACAGCAGTATAGTATCACTCCAGGATTTCCTGTCTGGAGTTTAGGCTTCACTTCTGAAATACAACACACACAGAACATTTGTATGACCGAGGAAACACAAGACACTTGCCACACATTTATTATCTTCCTGGGGAAATGATATAGAGGACAAAAGAGACTATATTTACTCCCTCCCCAGCTGCTTTTACAATCTAATAATTTATTTCTCCTGGACATAAATTTCAGATTTAAACGAAATCCCTGAAACCTAAAGATGCCACATGGTAGAGGCTAGGGCAATATTTCTTTCTGTTTTGGAGATGGAATGCTTAATGCATTGCTCAGTTAACCAGGAGCCTTAAAATTTGGGGGAGGGGATGGGAGGACAAGCAATTAGACTATGGCAGGCCCGAGATGCAAATACAGGCAACTGTGATTACTACCTTCATACACAGAGTTAAAAATATCTGGTTATTGAAAATTATTTTCTCAGTCCATGGGGGTTTATCTAGGTTTAGGCCAAGATGTTTATTTTTTCTGCAGCAGCTGTCCTGGGGATTCTTTTACAAGATTTTCCTTACACAGAAGCTATATATCATTCATATTTCTGAAAACTGAGGTGCTTTCTATGATGCAAGAAATCTTTTCAATTAGAAATAACCATATCCTCTTTCAGAAAAATAAAATACATCTTCAAATCCTTCTAGTCAGCAACTAAGGTAGCCATGCTCTTAAGACAAATGTAAAAATCCATGGGTATAAATTCCTGTTAACTGTTACAAACATATCCATCTGTTCCCAGACTTAACTAGTGACTGAAACCGCTGAATTCACTGAAATGTAATTTTCAAGTCTACTAGCGTCTGTTCTCTTCTAGTAATAAAGTAAATGCTTTTCAATAACTGTGCTGCTTTTGAATGCCAATTTCCATTTAAGCAGGTTCAGGTTCTCTCTAAAAAAAAAAAAACAAACCACCTAAAATTAAAATAGCAAATGCCTTTTCTTTCCAAAGGTCAAACTCAGCTTTTAAAGAACAAGCAACATTTCAGCAAGGCAGAGAGGACAAAACTCCAATCAGATAAATGGGCTGTGCAATGATTGAGAACCACGGCTGCTTCAGGTTTCTGAATGGGCTGTAGGATAGAATTTGGCACAGTCTGATGTTAAAGCTTATATCTCTTTTACTGCAGACAAGAAATTCACTGAAATATATAAATAATGAATGTGACTGGGGATCTCTGCTGGTACTGCTGCTGGTTCTGCAAGATGCAGGAGCAGAAACATACACTGCTCCATGTTTTTGTTATTAGGGAATCCTTGTTCTCCAACAATAAACACAGAATATTTTATCTGAAATGGCTTCTGCAGCACATACAATGTAAGTTTCAGCCTTCTATAAGTGCCAGCAAATTGCAGAAAGATAAGTTACAAAGACGTACCTAATTTGCTGTGATGAATTGTGTGCATGCTTCAGTGATCAAAACTGCAGCTGAGACCCATTATATTTAATGATCTAGACGTTTCTTGTGAAAACACTCAGGCATATACTGTTATGTCTGGACAAGCATCCCTATTTTGCTGTAGCAGCAAGCAAATGAAGAGACTGAACTTTTAAAAGGATGCTATACACCACCCTTGATGAGCTCTTTAAAACTGCAGCTGATCAAGCTCCACTATTTTCCTTAAATAATGCTTATGCTCTGCCCTTTCCAGTGCTGCATCTCTCTTCCTTTGAAAAATGAAGTCAGCTCCTTTGGATGCTAGCGACACTTACAGGAGATAGCGGAGCTGATCTGTGCTCAGACCCCAGACTATGTTCCAGAGCAGCTACTACAGCAGAAGAAAATCAGAGGACCTGTATTAGGGACCTCTTCCCACCAACAAAGAAAAACTCTGACAAGACTTTTATGAGAAAAAACAGAAGAAAAAAAAAAAAAACTTGCCTACATATTAGACAAGTGTTCTGTTTCTACTTTAAGGACGATGTCCTGCTTACAAAGGCATGTGTCACCAAGCTGGGTAGGGCCAAGCAGTGGTAGCCAGTGCTGCTCTCCCTGAGGGCACTTTTCCCACACATCCAGCTGTGCTGCTGTCCCTGAGGACACTTTTCCCACACATCCAGCTGTGCTGATGGCCATGCTCACAGACCCACAGCTTACAGGCCCCTTTGCTCTGTGGTTCTACACAGAGCAGCGGGAAACCCTCCTATGGGGACAGGCATTTCACACTGTGAACACGTAAAAGACTTCTGAATGAAGGGTCCGAGGTTTCCCGCACTTTATATCTGGCTCTTCAAAAATTTTCCTGCATGGTACTGAGTATATTGCTCAACCCTTGCCTTTCCAAGTTTGTAAAACAGGAAAAACAATCTCAGAAAAAGTGCTGGTAAGCTTAATTCATTCAGTTATAAGAACCAGAGATCTGCAGAGAGAAGCCACAGAATTTTCTTGCTACCCCACATTCAAGAGCTCATGTTTTCCCTCTCTGGTCAGTCTGAATCGCCTTCTATCATTGTTCCAACAAAACAGAGCAAGACATAAATGTGTGTTTTGACTCCAGAAATAAGGATTTCAAAGTATTATTTCATTCACCAGAGGAACTGCTAAATATTATCACAACGATAATTTGTGATAGTGTGGTAAAGAATGAAGAAAAGGTATTTGTTAATTGTTGACATAACAAAATTAATTTTCCATCCCTAAACTTTTTCTCATCTCTCCTGTGAGCTCTGATGCAATGTTACTGACTGGCACTGCTGAAATGCCAACTTGCATTTCTCATCCTTAATTTCTCTCTAAATGTCATTAGTAATTGTTATTGCCAGACCAGAGAGTGCAATCTGGTCTTTCCGAAAGAAAATCCATTTCTCATTTCTTCTCCTGTGCTTCCTTCATTTGGTCAGGATGGATGTTTAACACAGCCCCTGCGCTGTGCTTCCAAAAGGATGGGAATGAATTAATGTATCTGGAAGTACAACATTCTTGTTTTATTTATTTACATATAGTATGACTGGATCATTATGAATACCAAACTGTATACTCAGAAGGGTCTTCAAAGCACATCTTTCAAAAAACTAACAAGTGTTAACTGAGTAAAGTTAACAAGTAGGGGAAGGGAACACTCTTTAATCTGTGCATACAGACTGCTGTATAATCTGTCTGCTTCTATACATTACTCTTTTTTGTGGGTAACAATGTTGTTAAATATAAAAGCATATAATATTACTTTTTTTCTCTTTCTGTCACATGGAAAACAAACCTCTGCAGAGAGATGTGTAAACTGGTCTGCTTTGATCTGGATTAAGTTATCACCCTCAGTGAACCACACAAGTCAAAGTGGTGTCCCTCGCTAAGGGGAGAGGTGGGCTTAGACATCTGTGTGCACAGGAAAACCTGCCAGTGTAAAAGGCTGTCTCCTTGCACATCTCTATGCATTGAGCCAGCAATTTGTATAGTTATGTGCAGCACCTACGAAATTCAGTCTCTGGTATTTAAAGGCACGTAGCACCTTGGCACTTTGAGTCAATTTTAGGAGGGACTCTGTGTCATGACAGATCTTTAACTGAGCTCCCCATAATCAGCACATCTTATATTTGCATGTCTGCATTATAATTTACAAAGTATATAAAGTAATTAATTCAAAGCTAAGCTGAATTTCCATATCCATTAACTAAAGGCATCTTATCTCAAAATAAATAGACATTTGGACATTTCCAGCCAGGAATTGTGCTTTCAATAAACACAATTGATGCATATACATTGTCTCTTGGCGGCTTCCACTCCTGCCCATCTGTTGGGATGGCATGGTGCCTACGCAAAAGTTGGTTGGACCCTTGCCCTAGGGCATAGATGACAGGCAACGACGGGTTTAGCTGGGCAGCCTGAGCACCATATCCAAGTGCCATCTCTGCTGTAGGAAGCCCCTTCTGTGTGCCAGCGCTGCCACATTGGAACGACATGCCTCCTTACACTTGATCACACATGTTGACACTTGGGTGCGCTTAAGTGCATTAATGACTGAAATGATGCCTTTCACCTGGCTCCCATCTTTTTTTCCTCTCACTCTGGATCGCTGCTGGGTTTTCTGCACATGTTCATGTGATTCTGGACACTTTGTCAGCCAGGGCCAGCCGCAGAACAGTGTTAGTGTTGTAAGAAATGAAGGAGGGTTTTTTGTTATAGGCCATGCTGCTCCAGTGCCAGACATTTCTGCATCTCAGGTGAGAGATCTTTCTGCATCTCCCTGAAGAGACCTCAGAGAGGTTAGAGATGCAGCAATATATTGGTTCCAAATGAAAAAAATGCGACCCCTTGTCACTATGTCAAGCACAGGGCATTTCACGATTTCTGCACCAGCAATGTTGCAGCAGAGGTGACCATGCAAAGAGGCCACTCTGTCTGGATGGTGTTGATGTTCCAAGAGCATCCCCAGCTTCAGAGGCAGCAAAACCACCTCTGTGTTAGGGAGGAAGGTGCTGACAAATCACACACGGGCGCATGAGCATGAACAGGTCTTGCTTTTACATCAACCTCTGTGGATGTCAGGCTCTGGAAACCTCCAGCATCCATCGCCCAGAACCTCAACTGCAGCTGCTGCAGACCCAGCCACAGTCCCATGTAGCCTACACCACGGTGTTTCTTAGCTTTGGTATTTATGAGAGCCTGTTCCTAAGCCCAAATTTTTAAAAGCCACGTATTCCGTCTCCCCTGAATTTAAATACGTGTATTGAAAACCAGAGACCTAACAGGTAAAATTCTTCCTTACTGTGACAACAGATCAGAGATAAAACTTGTGGTTTTGCAGTCCATAAAAAACGTTCAGGCAGGCAGACTCAACATGATGGGTATGTGCCTACAGCACTTTTAATTTTTAATTATTGTTAGTTATAATTATCTGACTGCGTCTGAACGAAACCCAGCAATATGGCTTCAATAGATTTTGGTAGTCTTGTAATTTATTAGCTTTGTAACTACTAATAATTAAAATTTAACAATACTCCAAGCACCATAGCAACATTTTTTTTAAAAAAAATGCTAGCCAAATCTGCTAGGATAACTAAGTAATTTTCAGGATTTTAAAGGAGTAGTAACATTTTAAAATTAAAAAAAAAAAGATGGGAAGACAGATAACAGACTCTTAAGTGTCCATTAACAACCCAAATGCAAAGATAAAAAAATTTGTTTTAAAAGAAGAAAAATGCATTTTACTTGCAGAGAATTCTACACAGTATTCTCTGTGTGCTTTGTATGAAACTTAGGAAGAGCTCATTACTCATTTCCAGTAAGAACCTCCTGGTGTTTACCAAGTCACATATAAGTTATAAAATATAGCAAAAGTTACATCAAGGGAAACACTATCTTAAGATACAGCAACATTTCAGGTCCTGTTTGTCCTACCATCCACACACTGTCCTAGGGAGACACATTTTCTGCAACTTCATCAAGATACCATAGATTTGCCTTTCTCTTACTGCCAGTGTGGACACTGGGATACTTTGTGTTGCAAGCACAGAGAGCTGGTAGGAGGAAAGACCTTTCTCCTATATAAGTAAGCTTTCTTATGTCCCCAGAAAGTAGGCAAAGTCCATTCAAATAGGAGTTGGAGACATTAACCCCTAAAAGAGTTGCAATAGCTGCGTACAGACCCAAAATTGCTTAAGTCTTTCTTCAGTACTACCGCCATCGGTGTTGAAGTGAGCCCTTAAATGTAGACCTGCAGACTTGCCTGCATGCAGGTGGGTCATAGCCAAGCCAAGAGGCTCTCATTCTCCTCCATGCTTCAGGGGACACTGTTGTACTCAGATGACCCCAAAGACCACTGCCATGAGCAGCTGGAGATGTTGCTCCTCATTGCCCCACTCCCAGGGAGGCCAGCAAGGGTACAGAGCAACCTCCTCACATCCCCCATCAGACTGTGGGGTGGCTGTGGTGCCCCCACGCCTGGGCAGGTTGCAGTCCTCTACAGGAGGCACATCTAATATCAAGCTGACATTAAAAGCAGACTTTAAAAAAAAAAAAAAAAAATGCTTAGGGCTTGATCTGCTGTAATCAGCGGAAAGAATCCCAAGGACTTTGATGTGGACCAAATCAAGCCCCTGGAGGACATTCATGGTAAATCATTATTAATATAATGAGTGCAATTTCTGTGCAGCAGCTCATGCCTGTTTATGGGTAGATGAAAACTGCCAGCTTTTCACATAAAATAAAATGAGAGGGGAGACAGACCACAGTGTTAGCCAATGAGCCATAGTAGCCACTCTCTTTTTGATATGTCTACGTTTAAAGAAACCTGGCACTTAAAGTTACAGCAAATTCCACCAGTGAAGCTCCCTTAATTTAGAGGTTTGACACATCACCAAATGTGAACAGAAAAGAAAGCCCTTTATTCATAGCAGGCAATAAAACACCTGAACACCTGTGCTAGGAAAGACCTGGCAGGTACCCTGCTCCCTTGGTACCTGGATTATTTGCGCATTGTTTATTATATCCCTTGCCTTAGTTTTCATCAATTGTAATCATTGAGGAGGAAACAGTATGATTAACAGTACACAAGCAAACAGCAGGAATTAATCCTTTAAATACAAATACTTCACCCGTTATGTGATGGCTCCTTGGAAAAGCACTGTGGCAAAAGAGTACATACAAAAATCCTCCTTAAGTTTCCTCTGAAAATCACTGCTCAGTCACAATTTGCTTAATGCAATTCTCAGTGCAAACAATGGAGGAGGGATCACTCCTGGCTGGGAATCACACCACAAATATAACTCTCAGCACCCACTATGTCATCATTTCATCTTCAGTGTTGGCAGGGTTCCCTGCTATGTTTGAAATAGTGAAGATCAAAATTTCAGTTTTGACAAAGAGTTGCCTCATCTCCCACATCCAGGTGCCCTGTGTGCTGTGGTAGCTCTGGCTGCCTCCGAGGAGTGGGAATGCCATTGGGGCTGGCAGCTCCCAGCACAGCTCCTGGAGATGGGCTCTGTTTGAAAGGGCTCCTTCTGCCCTACACGTGAGGAACCTCCAACCCTCCACCTCTACACTTGTTTCAATGATCATGTTTCAGCAGGGGGAATGAAATGCCACAGCCTCATATATTAGCTGTATATTTACTTTTTTTCCGGGAGATTTTCATCCTATTCATAGCTGTCAATCTTACAAACTGAGGATGTGAAAAACGTGAAGCTGCCAGCCTTTCTTCTTCTGCCCTAAGCGTGTGCGGGGTTATCATACATAGCTTCCTTTGTATTTCATACTTAACCTTACCATGTTTTCTTTCCTTATTTCCAGTGAGATAATGTAAGCAGTCAAATAGCATTGTTTTCTTTTCCTGTGGCAGTATCAAGGTAACCTCACTGACTCATTGCTTCAGATATCACCAAAATTTCCACCGCTAATAAAGCAAGCTCAGTTCCTCAAAGCTTTCTTAAGCCTTGGTCTTACAGCTCCGTCAGATGGTGTAAACCTCAAAGCATAAACCTATATCAACCTATATTAAAATACTAGTTCAGCAGCACTAGTAGAGGATTTGGTCACTCCCAGAGTCTTGAGCTACCAAAGCAGTATCTCCATCAGCCACAAAAAGTGCATTTACAGCAGCCATGTTTCTCATCACATGGTACACATGTGCCTTCTGGGCTTTCTTGGTGTTTACCCTGACTGTTTAAAGAAATGTTCATAAGTCAGTGGGGCTAATTCATGCAACTCCGTGACATGTCCTAAAGATTCCTTTCCCCTCTGCTGCCTGTCATTTTCCCCACCCTCCTTGTTTTTCCTGCTTGTCTATAAGCAGCCCACTCTGAATTTCTTCTTGAAATAGCTGAATGTCCAATTTTTTAAAAAGTATTTTCAGTAGTTTCACTTAGAAATACAAACAAGTAAAGCAATATGTAGGTTCAGATTTTGATACTAGTTATTTCATGCCAGTGGGAAAGCAAGTTCAGAACTGAAAAGTCAAATTCATCAAGCAGAACCCCTTGATGGATGGTGATTTGCCCACATTAGAATAATTGCATAGTTAAACATACTGAAAGGTTTATGCAGATTTAACCCTAACCAGCGGCTGAACAACTGGTTTACTAAAATAATACTAAATCTTCATTACTCAACAAAAATATAACCAACAGTTGAGGAATTTAGAGCAGGCAGCTTACCCATCAAAAACTAATGAGATAACTGTGCCAAGGCAGACTGGTTCAGAAGTCTTGAGCATTTCTAACTGATTTATACACACATTTTGTGTCCTCCTTGGCTCTGATACTTGCATTAGTAAATTCCCTGGCATCAAGTAAACACACATTACTGAGTCATCACTGAAATAACGACTAAAACTGTGCAGCTAAGCACTGAATTTTCATTCAGCCAACACCATTCAGAAGTATTTGTGTAATTATTATAAGCAGAAAAATTCTGAGTGCACAAAAATTCTGCATAAAAACTGGAAAATTACCATCGTGATTTACCTGATTAAAACTGACATTTGCTGCAATTTTGCAAGGCACAAAACTTCAGAATTGAAACACTATGTAATTAAAATTCTTAATTACAAAAAATGGGCCACTGTTAAGACTATAATTTAACCAGGTTCTCTTTATTTGATCATCTGATTTTAAAGGTTAATGCAGTGACCTAGGAAGCCAGTGTGCCCATTTTAATTGTGCTGGCATTTTGACCAAACACCACTTTAAGGAAATATAGAGGGAAAATCAGAACCGGCTTCGTAAGCCACTGCTGCCTTCATAAGACGCTCATCGTGAGAACACAGAAACCCAAAATCTGCTGACTTTATTAAAATATTAACAAGGTATAGTTAAAACTTTTGTACACTTATGCAAATCAGGTCTCTAGAACAAGGGAAAGAAGAGATCCCCTGGGAGAAAAAAAAAATAAAATCAACAAAGTGAAAAGATCAGCCATCCTTCCACAGCATGACAGCACAACACAAGAGGCAGCAGCTTGGGAATTCAGCAAGATAAATAAAAACCCTCCAAAGTTTAAGTAAATCATGGTTTATAAAGCTAATAGATTTAAATGAGGCATATGGTACCATTCTATAAAAAGAGCACATTTCCCAGGGGGTGGGAGCAGTGTTCTGGTGGCCGTGCTACACAGGTGAGATATGTGTGGGACCAGCTGTGGGGCACCTCCCTGTGAGCTTGTGGAAGGGCAGGCTCTGGTGTTCCATTCCCCAGGAGGCTCCAGGCACACACACCATGGAGGTTTCAGTATCTGTGCAGGTTTAGCACTAGAGGTACCAGTTGATTTAAACCCGAGCCTCACTGCCGTGGCTCTAAGGAGGTCCCTGGTGCCAGGGCCCCAAGAGTGGCTGCAGCAGCATGTCCAGATCAGGGTCTGATCCCTCCAGAAGGTTTCCTGCACCCAAGAATGGGTCCAGGCCAAGCATCAGCTTTCTGGAGGCTACAACTGCTGTAGCTGCAGCCTCCAGAGTGGCCAGGAAAACTGGTATGTAAGGTCTGGTTTGCAGAATCTGCAGCTGCCTTGGTGGAGCCTCTAATTAAGCATCGTGTGGAGCTGCACCCACGCTTTGTTCTCATCCCTTAGTAGGGAAAATTCCTTTACTTCTGACTTAACAGTGAGGAAGGGGATGGGGCAGCAACCATTTGCTTAGTCTTTGTATGTTAATCAGACCCTACATTATTAATAGAGAAAAAGAAATTATTTACAAGGTGTTTGACGTAGACATGTAAGGATGTAGCAACACTACTGTCAAGAGAAATACTCATAAATCATTATATCTGTCTTGTCTTATTTATTTATTTATTCCAGCTATGCTCAGAGACCCCTTTCTCCTCAAGGCACCCAGGTAGGCAGGAGGAGACTGAGAGACTGTTTAAGGCAGAAGAGACCATACTAAGGTTAGGTACCTTTTCTAAATGCTGCATAAGGGTGACAGTTGCACAGAGGAATCAACAGCTTTAGCTTTGCTTTTACTCCTGTTGTAAACATACCTGAAGCTCTGTTTGAAAGAAGAACTTCTGTGGGCACTGGGAACAGTCATAAATTTTGTCTTCCTGCCCGTGGACTGCAAAGATGTGCTGCTGCAGTTTGTTTGCCTGTACAAAAACTGAAACAACATAGTATGGTTAGTTAAGATTGCTTTGTATAAGGCATCTCATCTTGAACCACACTTCAGAGTCTTTACAATTGTAAAAAGTTTAAGGATATCTGCGAGGGAAGTGCCAATACACTCTGTTCAGCAGAACTTCCTTACAAGTAGTCAATTTAGAGTCTCCAGGCTGACAGTCAGCTTACTTCTAACAGACTCTACATCCTGTATGGATTTTTGATATTTCACATAAAGCTAACACTGTCCATGGGTAACTGCAAGAACTCAGTCATCAGACCAAAGAGAGGACGTCACCACTCCCGTGGGGAGCCCTGGGCCCACAGCAGGTGCATCAGATGCATTTTTAATGCAGGACAACTGGGCCAGGAGAAGCCTTGATGGCTGGTCTGGAAGACACGTGGCCCAGAACAGCATTTCTGGCAGACATGCGAATTTGAAAGGGCAGGCTTGCCACAATTTTTAGACCTTTTAAATAGGTTGTCCATTTAGTATTTTTTAAAAAAGGATTATGATTTAACATCACAAATACCACAGCATCTGTATTATGATTCTGACTTGACAATTATTCTGACTTTATCAAGGGAAATTTGGAAGTGGAACATACTGAACCACAGCTTTAGCTAGTTAAAAAGATTATCTCATTTCATTTTTGTCTCACTTTATATGAAACTGTATGTGGAAAATGGCTTCCTCAGTGGAATTTAACACATGCTCCCAAAGAGGGGTTTTTACAGCATATTTCAGGAAAGGATCAATTAACTTCAAGCTCACACAAAAAACAGGTTCTCAAATTGTGTGTCAAACCCTAAAGAGCATGGATTCACCTTCCCATCAAAGTTAAAAGGATCACAGGTGCTGCCATGCCCCTTTACTGACAACAGGTCCACACCATCTCTCAAACAGATTGAAAATGTAGATGTTAACTACTGTTTTGAAGAAAGTATAAGAGGCAGCCTTTAGCATGCACCCTGCAGATCCTTGAAAAACAAGATCATCCATGATCATTTACACTGATGAGACAGCTTAAAATGATCTACAGGGAAGGAATACATAGCAGGGTCTCACACAGGAGTTAGAAATGTGCCGTGTAAGAAAACTGGGCTTAAAGAAACCTCTGAGAGAGCAGATGGCAAAACCATACAGTTGTACAATTTGGTCTTATCAAACCTTTATTCCCATGAGCCTCAGCACTGTGAGAGGACCATGAACCACCTGGCCTTTAAAGGGTCCTTGCTCAGGTGAATAAGGGCTTGCAAGAGAAGGTCCATACCTTGCAAGTCCTGCACTTGGAAACACACGGCACCTTGGAGCCACAGGATATAATGTAAAGGTGTTGAACTGTGGGGGCCATGCAGAGCCTGCTGCATGCAGCGGTGTTACTCGCTGTCAAATGCCACGGTGCTGCTCGTCGGAGCGAGCCCCAGCTTCAGACAGCTGGTATTTGAACATTTCCAAGCACAGTATTTCTTTTTCCCAAGGAAAGGAATACAGTATTTCACAAATCCCCCGAGTGTCATTTCTGGATCTAGCCATGCACGCTGAGCCTTGTCTTGGCCTCCCTGTCTTACCTGTGAAACAAACAGGGCATTTGAATGTGCCTCCCATCCCCTCAAAGCTGTGCTCAATCAGGTGACACAGGAGCTTTGCCGGAGAGTCAAACATCTGGTTACACAGCTTGCACTCATGATTGATGCCTTCCTCTGCAAGGTTCAAATGATACAACTTGTTAGTGACACAGCAGATTAGCGTCGGGGATGCAGCAGCAGTCGGCGAGGAGCGGCTGTGCCGGCGCTCACGGCCTCAAGGACCCACAGCCACTGCCCCGGCCCCAAAGCAGGGTGAGCATTTAGGGGGACAGCCCCAGCCACGTTTAGGGGTCCCGATTTTTGGCTGTGGTGACAGCAGCCCTGCACTGAGCCCCCCGGGAACGCACACGCCTGCCAACAGCACAGTGCTGCTCCACCTCCCATCCTGCCACAAAGGGAGAGCAGCTCTGCCCTGGGTATAGATTATTACATAGCCAAACAGCATTTAAAACTACTTCAATAGCGTGGATTCAACCACCGGCACTGACAGAGGGCTGAAATGCTGCCTTCACCTCAGACACACATGTAGAAGAAGAAGGAACTATTGGAGAACAGCAGGTGCCTGGAGCAGAGTGTCAACCTAAATTTTATCTCTTGGTTTTTTCCAAGGTGAAGAGAGACCACTGAAGGTATTTAAATGTAATTTGAAAGCATAATTTCCATGTCATATATCTTGAGTATTGAATACATAGGGCCCATTTTCAATGCCTCCATATTCCAACTGAACTCAGGAAAAAACCAGTTATTATTACTCTTGGTTCAAGCCTACGCTTTTGTAAGATGATATGCTTCTCTGTTCACTGAAGTTTGTGGTTCTGGGTGCAGCTGAGCTTTTTTTTTTTTTTTTTAATGTATTGAAGCCATAATAAAGCAATTTTCACACATAAAACTAAACAATCCTTTGATTTTTTTGAAGGGCGGAAGTACCAAAAATCTAGACAACATAACATACAGTTTATATAAATCAGAAATTTAACCTAAAATTTTTTAAAGTTGTGGATGGTTTCTCCAAATACTTTCTGAAAATGTGTCTTTCCTTCACTGTGGCAGCACTTGAACTTCTCATGAAAACATACTTCAAAAACTGAATAAATTCTGTCTTTTGTTGTACACGTCTTCAAATATCACTTCAATTTTCAGTTCCAAGATAGCTAAGAAATTACTGTGTTATACCATGAACTAATCTCTTGCCAAATACATTTCAATCTTATGAATAGTATGAGCCTTCAGAAGCACTGTCTTTACTTACAGTTGCTCTAAATTAGCTTTTTCTATCAAGCCTATGGTACTGTCAGGAACCCAAATCCCTTGTAGAAGGTGGTGAATTATGTGCCAGGGCTGCCAAACAACAGGACTCTAAGGGTGGGACACCCATCCCTGGACACCTGGGATGTTTGCAGCTGGAAGTTATTCCCACAGCACATGGGCCTTGAAGGGTGCAGCGTGAAAAATAACAAGAAGAAATTCTCCATGCAGTGCCTTGTGCAGCAGCACGTGCCAGTGGAGAGCTGCCTGTGCTGCCTTGAGGCTGGGTGGGCTCTGGAAACCCTCCTGGCAAGGTGTGATCTGCGCTGCACAGGCTGATCATGGTGAGCCAGCACTGGAGCTGCCATGGCTATGCGGGAGAAGTAAACAGGCAGGTTGGAAAGGAGATAAAAAGAGAAAAGGAAAGGGAGGAAGGAGTCAGGAACAGAAAGATGCAAGGGCTGGTAGCTCCATGGCAGCAGCTCTACAAATTCCCTGGGAAGCCAGAACCAGGGACTGGGATATTTCTAGAATGCCACAAGGTTTGCAACGCTCTGTTTGGGCAGCCACCACAGATGGGCACGCTGCCCTCTCTGACATGTGGGCCCCCAAACCTCTCCCCTCGCTGTAGTGTAAGGCTGGTTTCTCCCATCAGAGCCTTGCCTGGAAAGTTCTGGCTTTGTGCAATCTTTGCAATCTGTTCTGGAGGAGAAGAGAGATGGGAAAGGGACATGATGTGCCTCATGCTGAGCATGCCCAGCCACACCGCTGTGTGCAGCAACCAAATGCTGCAATAAACCTGCAGAGGACAAAGCAGGTACTGGGGGGAATGGAACAAATTCCTTCTATGAGTAAATCAGAGAAATCATGTTTGACATTAATTTTCTACCCTCTACATACTGGGTATTTGGAAAACAGTGATTCATGTACAGCCTGTGGTCCTGTGTGAGCACATGTGTTCATAAATACTGAGAGACACATACTGATGACTAGACAGCTGCTCCTTTTGCAGCCTAAACACCTACAATTTGAGTAAAACTAAAACAAACAATGCTCAGCATTTCAACTGAAGCATATTCTTACAAGCCTGGTATGTTTAATTAGGTAACAGAGATTGTGTATTTTCTTGACTGATCCCTGCAGTATTTTAAATAGTTAAACCCATAACAAACAAACTAAAACTCGAATGAAAAATAATAAAACATAATGGGTTCCTGCAGATCTGGAAATTTATCCCACTCGAGGCAAGACCTTTTGATTTGCAAATCCACTTCTGAATTATAAGGCCTTCTCCTCACCGGTGGGGGTTTTTATTCCACTCCCACAGGAGTCCATTATGTATTTCTTGTGTCTATAAAACCATCCAGAAAGAAAAAAGGGGGGAAAAAGTACCATGGTTAGCATGACAAACGTTTCTCTTTTCATGCATGTGTATTCAAAATATGAAAATGCCCAAAGATATAGATAGAATTGCTGCTATAATCACTCTCTTCTCTATGGCATTTTACAGCATATTATTTTGCACAGAAATACAACACATGCATAGGGACACTCAGTCACCTTTGGAGAATAACTTCCTTGAATTATATAAGATCATATAGGTACATGCAAGGAGGCTTTTTGACAATGCAGTGTGACAGCCAATGTTCCAGTCAGATGTGTGGTGCTGGGTGTTAGCAATGGAAAACATATCATCATTTCCCTCATTCTTATTCACTTTTTTTTTTTTAAACATGACAAGCATCTATGAGAGACCTACATAACTCAAGTGAATTATGCAGCCCCTCTCATTTGTGAAATAAAATGCAGATTTTTACAGCTAGTTATGCTAGATCCTCTCCTATTTCTTCGTAAGTGTATCTGTGCAAGGATCAATTGATTACAGGACTAAAAGAGCAGTGCACAGCAAACAAGAATCTTGGGTTTCTTGGCTTTTTTTTTCCCTGAGCTCAAAATAATAAGCGTTAATTTTACACTTCATTTCTCAAAAAAATAATAGGATGTGCTCTTGTTTAAAACAAGCAGGCCTGCTGGATTCTGTCAGGCTGAAACTATGTCAGGCCAAAAGAGGAACAGAGCGCTTTGTGTAAAAGTATCATGGGGAGATGATAGTATCCTGTAATGTTTTCAGTACCTACTTTTGTCTCCAAAAGCATTTGATCCCTGGCAGACACATACTTATTTCCATACTGGTCTTGAGGGAAGCCAGTAGGAATGAGAGCTGATTATCTGAATCCTGAAGGTGAAACCTGGGTGGTGCCCACTGATGTCAAAGGCAGGCATTTGTATAAATTTGGAGGTACATAATTTACTGCCTGTTAGTGAGGATTAGTGGGTTGCGCAGACCCAGCTGAACTGTGGTGGCAAAGCACGTCGCTCATTGTTCCCAAGTTCGGATGCATTCGCAGGATAGTTTTAAATATGTTGATAGGGTGCTTAGTAGCACTTACACAGTCATTTTGCCCATTTTAGAGAGGGAATATGATTCTCTATAAAGCTATTTCTGCTGCAGCAATGTGCATTTAATACATATTACAATGAGTCTCTAAGCCTCTAAGAGAACCGACACTAGCAGCCTCCTGGCGAGGATGCAGTATAATTAATAATGCTGTATTAAACTCATGTACTATATCAGCTGCATTTCTAATTATACCTATATTAATGGCAATATAAAACTATGCATTAACACTGTCATGTACTGACATGTTATCACACTGACTAATAGGAGATTTGAACAACAAAAATCAAGATGACATCTGTCTTTACTGTTAGTTAAAACTTCTCTTTTCAACTTGATTTAATAAAGCAAAATTTTCCCTTATGGAATAACTGCAATAGTCCTAATTTGAGAGATCGTGTAAGACAATTTGATGATCTTTCCTGACAACAACACACGCATCCTGTACTATAGCATCCCAGACCAGTATATTTCTACTCCACTGCAGCAAATTAAGGCAGTAAAGGGGAGTTTCTTTCCTGTACTCAGATGTTCACATCCATGAGTTAACCGTGCTTTTAATGAACTTTGAAATACTGCGATTCAGTGTAACAAAGCATTAATATACTGTTCACAGAGAACCTTCTCCTGTCCATTAGATCATAAATTTGGTAGAATTAAATGGGCCATGTGCTCTAATTACAGTGGAAATAAATAGAAATCGGAATGAACACAGGGAAATAAAGTGAAAACTGCATGGAACTATTCTGTTTATGCAATTCATTTCCTAGTAAATAAGTAATCAAAGGGAAAAATTTATAACATAAGAAAAGAAGGAGCTTCCTCAGTAATTTTTTCCATGTGGCTGTGAAGGAGCAAGGGACTGGAACCAGGGTAGGATGACAGTGATGGACATCTCCCTCCAAAACAAAGCCTGCAAAGAACCACTTCAACCCCTCATCTGGCTGGCAACACTCCACCAACTGGTTTTCATTAAAAACAATCCAACAATGGAGGTAAACCCAAGGTCTGATAACACACTGTGACTGCTACAAGGGGATGGCAAATTTGCAGATGCTCACATCAGATGAAGACAATGTCTGCTGCACAGATGATGTTTCTTCACCGCCATTGCTGCCTAAGCCCATGACCTGCTATATAAACCGTTTGGACCACACTGCTCCATTAGATTTTGGTAATTAATCCCGGAGGACGTGGCCGAGCCCCTCCCTTGCTGTCCGGGCAGCTGCAGGAGGAGGCGATGCCGTGCTCCTGCCCCGCCAGGCCGGCGGCACAGAGCTGCTCTGCGGCACCGTGCCCCAGTGATTAGGCAGCCCTGGCGGTGAAAGGCAGCGGATTGATGGTGTGGCAGCAGAAATGTCACCTGGGGAGCTGGGTGCCGTCCTCCCAGGGATGCTGGAGGTCAGTTACTATGGCAACGCCGAATGAGCTCAACCTTGTAACTGACCCTTATCTTTTTTTGATCTGTGGCCCCCTTGGGACCTTGGCTGGAAATCAACTGGAAAATAATCTGGTCACATATCAGAAAGAAAACTATTTATTCTTATTTATCCAGGTAGAGCTCATATCTCCCTTTGATGACTCTGCCAGACTGAAGACACCCATCATGCTCCCTCAGTGCGTTGCACGGCTGTGCAGAAACACCCAGCTCTGCACCATGAGAAATGATGCCAACCCCCCCTGCCACTGCAAAACACACACACTAACTGCCACGGATATCTGTGCTCATGGCTCTACTGATATATTGCCAAAATCTTGCCTTACTCTCAGCCCCCAACTTGCCCATGTGGATAAACATACACCTACACCCCTTCTTAGATGGTTTAATATTTTATGTGGTATCCGCTAATCATATTCTTTTGTGCTTTATCTCTCTGCTGAAATATGATTCTGCTTTGAAATATATTTATATGATCTAGAATGGCACAACACTGATGTCTTTTATGAGCTGAAGATTGTTTAATAAAATCTTGCATTCCTGCTTCATCCTTATGACAATTTTACTATTATAAGTTTTCAAGGGATATGAGAGCTGTCCACTGTGGTTAGAAACATCACTTTAATGAAAAATGATAACATAGGTGCTCAGATTTTTCTAGAAACTATGTAAGGAAATCCAACAAAAATACACACAAATGCATTTTGCAAAGTCTGTATTTTTGTTGGTTTTCCTTACATTTACCTTTGGGTAAGACTTATTAAAATCAGTTCTGTTCTTCATAGTTTTCCAAGGGACAGGCAGCCTGAACAGAGGTCTATCACCACAAAGAGGCTATCACTCTTCTCCAGGTGGGGAAGCTCTCCAGGGCAATGGGATTTGGGAAATCAGGGAAGATATTAGGACACAGAAGCCACATGTTTGCTGGCAAAGATGGGTGCTAGAGAATGCATCTCTGGATTCCTGATAACAAACTCCAAGGTTGTGATGTACTTCTTTGGCCTCAAAAAGGTATTCTTTTCAAGGCTAAATCAGTCTAACCACACAACGGGCTTTAAACTCTTTCATCATCTCAGGGGACCTCAAGCTCAAAATATGCAGAATTAGATGCCAAATTATTTATAGGGTAGCTTGTAAGTTCACTGCCTCCAGTACATGTCAGTACACTGCAATATTAAAATGACCATCAAAAAGAAGCACAGTCCCAGAGGGACTGGGGATGAGATTGCAGGGAGTTTCCTACTGACTGCAGTGGCAGTTCCTGTGCTGCTTCAGAGCCCCTGCCTCCCTCCCCTGCAGGCTGTGCCCCCACTCTGCTGCTTTCCTAAGGGGAAGGCTCAGCCTCAGGCACACGAGATGGGTCTGCCGGGCCCGGCTTCATCAACTTAATTTTCAGTTTACAAGAAAAATAAAATATGAAAGTTCAAAGGAGTTCATGGAGTTGTGCATCATCTATCTGCTGACTGCAGAGCCCCAGAGGGACGCGCCTGCAGAGCTTTATTTTAGATTTAGATATTAATCTGGAAAACTGCATAAAGATAACTTATAGAAATGTACTATACTTTAGCACAGTAACTTCACACTTTATCAGACTTTCTCTGAAAAGTACTTCCTTTAACAGCCTATATTAATACTTTCTTGTGGACTAAAGCCTGATAGGTCTGGCTGTTCCTTCACAATAGTTAATCAACTATTAAGGGATAACACCCTTGGCTTCTGTGCAAATGCAAAACCCATACGGGAAAAGAAACACATGCTGCCTTTGAGTGTGCAAACCCATACCCCCATACACAGAATTAGCTTTATCCAGACTAATGTACCTCTAAGAATGACTAGAGTTTAACAAGAACACAACTCAAACCAAGTAGTGTATTTCAAAGTTTTGAAATATTCACAGTTGCATTATTTCAAGTTTAATGTCAATACCTGATGAAACTGAAGTAACACAGCCCTGAATCCAGACCCATGGCCACACAGACCATTATGCACTATACTTTCTCATGCTGTTTATTAATCCTGGTCTCTTCTCTGGGAGCAGCTCCCTGCATTGCTACACAGTGGGAATATATTCATCTTCCCATCCTACTGACAATATAACATCGAAGAGCTCAATACAGACAAACAGCAATAACTAGAATCTGCTTGGCATCTATTCTTCTTGTGAAATTAAAAATTAAAATTAAAACATCATTATACTCTTATTAAACATCCCACTGGAATATGCCAAGTGCTTTTAAAACATGCAAAGCTTTAAACCGAGTTTAAATGGGTGAAAAGCCCTTTTCACTCATTTGACAGGGCTGGCACATTCCCCAGACTCGGCACCAGGGCCACCAGAACCACAAGGTGTCCCCTCCCCACCGCATCCCACCCACACCTCCTGCAGTCCCAGCGGTCACAGAGAGGCCCCCAGAGCTGCCGGGATGTGAGTGAGAGCTGCCAAAGGCAAAGCCTTCCCTCTCACCAACATCCCCTGCCTGGGGCACCCTGCACAGGGTGGCAGCTGCACCCCGCAGCCACTGCTCAAAAACCAAACTCTGGGTGCATTTTCATCTGCTCAAGCGCAGGTTCCTGGGGTGGGGATCCAAGTGAGGGCACCGAGCCCCCTGAGGTAACCAGGAACATTTGGGACAGCACATGGTATGTTTTAAACACACGAACCCCCACTGATGTGCATCACTGATCTTCAGATTACAATTTCCCAAGTACACATTGACACAATATACTTTAAATCTATCGTGTAAATAATCATCAGATTAATGGTCTCTAATAGTATATAATTAACATGACAGACAAGCTACAAGCCAGTTGTTGTGAACTACACTCAGAGCCGCAGAGTAGGAGAAAGGCATTAACCACTCCCATGGTGGCATCAGAGAAGCAGAAAAACTGGGAAAAGAAGAACAAAAACCAGAATATTTAACAAAATGAAAACACCAAAATGTACAATTTAACTGAGAAACACTGAAGGTTCTCTAAGACACCTAAATACAAGAAATATCAAATTAGTGTTTTCTGGCATGTGGAGGGAAAGGTGGAGTTTTATTTGCATCAGCAAAGAAAAATTCCATTATCCCTACTTGGTGCAATGCCCCTTGAGTGAGTACAGGTAAACTGGTGAGAGGGGCCATATTCTCCTATTGCAAATCCTGCATAAACATGAAAATACATATCCAGCAATGAGGATATACTTTATAGCAGTATAAGCTATGGTCAAATTAAAGCTTATATTAGTATAGATATCTGGGAAATGGTGCAGTGGACATAGAGTTGTAAGTGCAAGTGAAAACCAGCTGTGAGCATTATTTCCGTGGCAGATCATCAACCAGCTCAGACACTGGCTAAACGCTGTACCCCTATAACACTGTGGCAGTTTGCACCCACTTACTCAAATTAAATAAATGCATTTCTTTTAAACATGAATTTACTTTCTTATTAAGAAACAGTACTGCTATGGAAAAAAACATCCAGTTAAAAAACAATCCTTTATGGCATTGTTATAAACTTATGGACCAAAATTCATCTTTGAAACACGCAGACAAACAAAAAAACCAGAAACATCTCAGCTTTTTCTTGGAAAATAAAAATGGTGGTCACCCAGTTATCTTGACATGATCATTTAGCACAACTGCCCCAGAGCTTACTTGTTGGTATAAAGCCTGAACACATCACAGCCCAGCCTAGAAAGGCTCCTGTTCCCCACCCCTATGCTGAGGCCCCTCCCTCACTCCCATTCCCCACAGACTATGGCCAGAGCTCAGGGACACAAACAAGTTACTGGTGCTGACAAAACGAGATGCCATTGCAAACAGAAGGAACCAAGGGTGACTTAATAAGGTCTGGCTTGCTAAGATAGGTAACTGATTTTGCATAGCATGAATATCTCTCAAAGCTTGTTAAGTGCGAATATGCCCAAAAGAATGAAACCCCCCTATCAGACATATTTTAAGTCAGGAATCCTAGGGTGTAGTAACGCATGATATTCCTTAAGGCAGTCAAAAAGAAGAATCTGCATGAAAAGAAGAAAATATCTTAAGCACCTCTGAATTATGCAGACATATATTCTTGTACTGTGGGAATACGCACAAGTAAACGTACAGACCATCTCAATTGATGTTGGTGGAATTTGCTTGATTAACACTCCACAGTCCAGGTGGAAATCATACCCCGTGGCAGCTTCATCTCAAATAAGAAGAAAAACTGTAACCCAGTGACTTTTTGGAAGAGATCTTACTGCTGAGCAAGGGCTCTGCATAACACAGACTGTAAAGTTATTCTGGGTAGTGCTTATTTAACATGCAAACACTTACTACAACACATAAAATCTAATGTCAAACTAATGACACCTTTACATTTGTTCTTAGTCCTGCGTGTGAGCCAGCCACCTTGCACCCTTCACATATGATCTGGAACTGGACAGGTAGCACTGAAGCAGTTGCCCTGAGCTCTGTACAGAAGAACTCAAGGCTAGCACATACATCCTGCAGGGCTGTGAAGGCCATCAGTGGGTGGGCAGCACAAGCAGAAACCTTCTTCCAGGCTCCTAAACTCAGAGGACTTTGGTTTCTGCCTTTGTAAACAAATCCCTTTCTGTTTTAATATGTGAGTAGCTCAGTCAGGCATATGGCTGTTGGCAGATACGCTCTCAGTGCACAAGATGGCCAGCTTGGTTTTATTTATTTTTTAGAAACACATTTTCTTCATTTTATATGTCATTAGCTTTTTAATCTGTTAAGGAAAACCATGTGCAAGCTCTTAAGCTGTAGACAGACTCTAAAGAACATATGTGAGCTGTGACAGAAAACTTCATGTAAAATATAAGACAAATCTGTATTTTCACTCAAATAAAGGTATCTGGAAAAACCAATCCTAAAATGGTGCTGAAGCAGCCTCTTCCAGCCACAGGAAACTGTGAGCATACCACTATCAAAACACAGACATCCAGGAGATTCTGACAGCTAATTAACGGCAGGACTCCTACTCTTTTTGCTTAAACTCACCCAGGTATCGGGCTTATGGCATTGCAAAGGTTTCCTGAGCTCTCAGAAGTTATATAAAAAAAAAAAAAACCACTAAGAAAAACAAAAACCAAACCAAACAAAACAAAAACCCAAACAAAACAAAAAACTCCAAGCCCTTGCCCAAAATGAAGCAAATAAGAACTAAGACGTTTCCAGCAGGATGCCACTTTCAGGGGTGGGAATGGACTGGAGCCATGCAAAGGTGACTGAGATGACTTGGAAACATCCAAAGGTGTAGTAGGGACTGCTGTAGAGAAAGGTTTGATGTGCAATCACTGAACTTGAAAGAGCTGTAGGGGTATCCACCTAATAAGCCCACATGAGAAGGGCCATAGTGCACCGCCCTGTAAAAGTTACTGAGAAAGAGTGAAAAATGAGGAAATGAGTTGCACCCTCAAATAAAATAAGATTCTTAATCAAGCCATCACAGAGTCCTTGCTTCACTCAAAAAGGAAACAATAAAAGTCTGTCAGAGACTTGCTACCCACCTTTTTTTTTTTTTTTTTAATTCTTATTTTAACCTCAGATTCAACAATCGTCATTAAGAAGTCGGCATTTGCTCCTGTCACCCCAGAGAGGCAGGGAAGATACAATCGTATATATGCAAAACAGGTATGAACTCTGATAACAATACTTTGCCTGTAGGCAAAAATTGACTTTTTAAATGGCAGTCACTATAATAATGTTAGCCTAAGACCCACTCTTGTTGCAGGATTTTCCTCTGCTTAGTAAAAACAAGGTACACACTGACAGGAAAAGGAAAGAATTTGGGTACTGACAATATGGGGAATGTTTTAGTGGGAGTGGGGGAAAACCAATTGTAAGATAAAAATAAAAGGTCAGTCCCATTAAACTACAAACACACCTGCTCTACCAGCATGGAGGGGGTGAAGGGGCACTTCTGTAGCTATGGAGGCAGCAAGGAGCTCAGCCAAAATCTGTTCCCTAAAGCTCCCCTGGTCCCAGCTGGCAGCGCTCTGAGAACCCTGGCCTCAGGATGCTTTCCCCACACAGATTATCCTTTGGGAAAACTGCCCACAGAAGATCTAAACTGTGGGCTAAGAGATGAGTGGCAGATCTTGCTTATTTTTTACATTTCTGTTCCTTACAATTACTAACAGAAAGTACATTACTGCACAAGAGGAAGTGTGGGAACAGGGCTTTCTGTCTAATCACACCTGAGGCTTGTGAGGCCATGAAGACGTGTTCCTCGAGGGAGCCCTCTGGGACACCGAGGGTGCCCTGGTGCCACCCGCGTGTCTGAACTGCCCCAGCAGGTTGTGGGGAGCCATGGCAAGGCCACCCAGCCCCAGCATGACCAGCCACTCCTCCCATCACCCTCTGGCACTGACGGCTTGTGGGCACATCCCAGCAGCGCAGCTCACACAAGAGTTGAATCTTTGCAGCTAAATGAGCATCAATTATGCATTGTATCAAAACCCCTCAATGCTAGAGCATGGAGCAGGCAATTCAAAGAAGCAGCATGAGCAAAGCAAATGCCAAAGAAATGAAAAATATGTCCAAAACTGTGACAGAGCACTTGACTACTTTTCACGTAACGTCGTCAACCGTCTCTCATCAAAGATTCCAAATACTTGGGAAGAGATTACAGAAATATTCAAAGATACAATATTTGTATTTTGAATGTTAATTTGACACAAAGGAGTGTGCATGAGGGAATGTTTATAATCAGCACTCCAATAAACTCACAAATGACTCTAGTATTTTATAAGCTTGTTAGAAACAAATCACTCCCTTAGCTTATATTTACTTACTGATGAATAATAAAAGGCCTCAATACACAAAGAGTAAATTCAAAATGTTTTCCTCTTGTTTTATCTTCTATGACAATACTGGAACCCTCTCATTCAGGCTGTGATTCCCAACCATGCTCCTCTTGGTTTTATGGCTAAATATTGATTTCTCCATACAAGCAGAGGCAGTTTTGATTCTCAGTTCCTGCCCCCAGACCTCCTGTAAAATAGTTGCCTTGGACTGGAGCTGAACTGCAGTAATTGGCCTTGCCTCCTGCCCTTGTGCTGCCTGGAAGGGGGGTGAGGGGAGAACGTCCAGTTGTGCAAATTTACACAGTAGTGAAGGTGCCATCCCAGTGCTCAGCCTTAAAGGGAGGAGAAGAAGACATGCACACCTTGCACACCTCCTGAAGCAATGGACAGGACAGAAGTGTACAAGAAGAGATTTTGCAATATATTTATAAACCCACAACAGCTCCAAACAGCTGATGAACTGCAAAACACATCAAACTGCTCCAGCTGGTCTGCAAAGGCCTGGGCAGGTGTCAATCCAATACAGACCTCTGTGACCACCCAAACACCCTGCACACTGTAGTTGTAACAGCCCAATAATTGACCACAGCTGAAAAACCCCTTTAGCTGGTTTAGAAATACTAGGATGCTTTAATGCAATACAAATCATGCTTCAGCAGACAATGTAACACCTACACCTTCCAAATGCTATTAATTGTACGCCAGCTCAAACAGTTAATGCTCTAGTTGCAAGCACAGGAGACCAGCACTAGCCATCAACCCCTGGCAGTAGCTGTGCCGTGGTACCCACGTGTGCCATGATAGCTGGATTTCAGAAGTAATTGCTGCATGGGTCGGCATGCTGGATTCATAAGCGGTAAGTAACACAAATGGAGGGAAACAAAAGTTGGCAGAACAATGCCTCATTTTTCTAATGTAACTAAGTGCTGAGCGTGGTAATGGCAGTGGTGGGGATACTAGTCTTTATGCTCTTATTTACCCAATAGAAAGAATACAGGGATATTGTAATGCAGGTTTTTACTTAATGTACAGTTAAGTATTACACAGACATTTTATTGTGGTCTGTAAAGATGATCTATTTACAGTAGCTGAAAAAAATCACACACTGCATGGAAGCATAAGTGCTTGTGGTAGACACACAAATGCAGAGTGACTTAGCAAAGTAAGTATAACACAGGCTTTTGTTCTAGATGGCCCTATTGCTTCGCACACAGTCATCAAATGCATCTTCACCATCATTTAAAGACAAACCAAATGCTGCCATGGACCGAGCTGGCTGGACACACATCACCTTCATAACTGTGTTAAGGTGCTGAAGTGAATAAACACCACCAGACCTATCCACAGTCCCAGCATCCACTGGCACTGCTAGATGGAAGGCTGTGAACTCAAGAGCAACAGCACAAGTTCACAGCTGCTCACCTGGCTCCCTTCATGGGAGAGCACAGCAGCTTCTTGAAAGATTTTGAGGCAGTTTCCATAGTGTGTCTGGTGCTGGGGCTGGCCTGGTGGTCTCCACAGGGTGCTGGGAATCACTGCAGTATTGCACAATACCTAACAAAGATTGCACAGTCCCTGCTATTAACCATGGTTTAGGTATGCATTGTACTGAGCCAATTAGTCATTACAAACATACCTTACAGCTTAGGAATCACATTTCCATTTCACATTATAAAATGTTTTCATTTCTAAAAATGTTACTGGCAGAGCCATGAGAATAATATTAGTTTTTAATCAGTGGACAAGCCATAAAGCCTCATACAGGAATTTAATAAGAAGTGCAAGGTTAACAAGCGATACACTTTCAAAATCAATCTCAGGGATCCAAAGCCATGGCCATGTGGCACTGTCACAGCATCCCCTGCAATCCTCTGCAGGGACAGAGACCACCAGCCATGGACCTCAGCTCCCTCACCCACCACTCAGGCCAGCAGCTGGAGCAAAGGGACGGTCTGCAGATGGGGCATCCCGGAGACAGTGATCCGCTGTGGGGGTGAAAGGTCTGATGGAGCAAGCCCAGGCAAAGGAAGGAGGAGCAAGGATCTCCCAGCATGATGCCATCCACTCCCATTCCCTGCACTTCCGTACTGCTCCTATGGAAAACTGCTTTTGCCAAGGCTTCCCACTCATCACTGCCTGTAATGCAACGCCTCCACCACCACAGCTGTGAGGTGCAGTGCTCTTGGGCACATCCATGTTTTAAAAGCAGCAATGGTGTCTGAAATTCCAACCACTTAAGCCAGTAGCAAAGTTTATAACCTGTACTCATGTGTCTCCAGGGCTGAGTGTAAAGACCAGGAGCTCCCACGCAACCAGGCAAGGAGGGCTGCTTAGCCCTCTGCTTTTCATCCCCAGGTGATGTGGATGAGTAGGCAGGCATGACATCGTTGGAGGAGGATTCCTTATACATTGTTCCACCACCAGCATTTCAGCCCAGAAAGCGAACAGTAGACTAATCCCCAGCCACTCACTAAACTTTGTGTTAAAGGGTGACAGGAAAAACATACGATTACTCTGAGAGGAAGAAAATTATTTTGGGTGTGTGAAATGTTAGTAATGCAGGAAACAAACAACTGAAGAAAACCCAACAGTGCATGTCAGGGTTTCACAAGGAAAATGCAGACAACACGCCACGGTGTGTGTCAGACACCCCAATGCTCTTCAGCCTGAAGGCACTAGGATTTTCCCTATGGCCAGGGGGCTGCAATTTTAACACTGTAGATCCATCTTTGATGCTATTGAAACTGACCATGAATTTGAAAAGGAAAGAAATCATGTAATGAAGAAAACTGGAAAAATACACTTGCAGGTGGGGAAGGGTAATGGCAGTCTAAATGACCAAGCATAAAAAGTGCACTGTTCTTCATTTTTACAAGCGTCCCAAATACAGAGCCCTCCAGGATTCTCCTACGAGTTATCCATTTATTTTTGAAAGCTTCTCTGCAGAAAATAAGCACTCCTTACTTCCAGGAATAAAAACAAACCAAACACATTCTGAGACAGCTGGCAGCACAGGCAGGGCACAGCCCAGGCTCTCTCTAGGGCTGTCCCCTGCCTCCATGCCTGGCAGGTGACTCTGAGGAGAGGAGTGCCCAGCTGCTTTCAGCCATGACTGAAGCCAGGCACGTCAGGCAGGAGTGGTGACAATCTCAGGGTTCTCTAGTGGGGACTTTCCTGGGCCCAGCATCATCAGTAATGCTGTGCCACCCCACTGTGTGCACACAGAGCATGGGCCACCCAGTCCAGGCACTGGGTTCTGGATCACAAAGCAACATGACTGCAATTTCAAGAGCATCTCAAAACCTACAACATCATTTATGCTGTTATTGACAGGTACTAAAACCCACCAGTACCACCCTATTCCTGCCATACACAAGTCAAGCCAGAGCAAGAACTTCTCATCACAGTCCTTGCGTCACAAGTTGTCCAGTCGTCCCCAGGGACATTCCCACGCAGCTGGGTGGGATGCTCTTGTGCCCTGGTCACCCACGGCCGTGCGGCAGCGCGGAGCTTCGGCAGCCACCAGCACAGGCAGCAGGGTGTGTGTCTGCCCTCTGAAACAGTACCTGAGCCCAGGGGCTGCAGCTCTACTCACTGCAGGCTCTTCACTCACAGGTGCTGAGTTTAAGTCACTGGTGAGGGTTTTAAGGGATTTCATTACACCATTTGGTTTCCTTTTGCTTTTCAAAGCAAAAGATGTATTAATCAATAAAGATTTTTAAAGAATTAATTATCACCATCATCAAGTCAAGCTCCCTGGTGCCTTGCTGTCCAGCACCTGCCTGAGTCCTCTTCCCATCCGGTGAAGGATCTCTGCACCATCCTTGTGCTTTGGAGCCTTAAAGCACTATTAAAATCAATTCACTTGGTGTCAAAAGCTTTCATTCTTCTTGCACTCACCAGTACAGCTGTAGTATTCATCAGATTTTTACCACCAGGATTAATGTTATAAAATGTCACTTGCTACAGTAAAATTTATCAACATTATTATATACCATAGAAACTGCCACCACAGACAAATGCACTACATTAAAATTTTGTCTAGAGCTCCCTAGAGGAAACATTTGCTGCAATTTGTGTAACAGTTTATATATTTATGCTATTTAATGGTACAAAGCAATAATTATGACTTCATTCACTGATAAGCAACAGCATTATATAAATCAGATGCGGATTTAGAACATGCCAGCTTTGTCACTGGCCTACTACTTGTAAATTATGTTGCTGTTAAAAAAAAAAAATCTAAGCAAATATGAGTTAGCAGCAGGAAGCTAATAATGTGCCTCCAGCTGTTCCAGTTAACCTGCAAATGTGGCCATCTGCACCTCAGGAGAAAAAGAAAAGGAGAGATAGAGGGAGGGAGGAAAAGGAGAGAGGAGAGAAGCTCCCGCCAACGCCAGCACAAAGCATAGGCCCTGAGCAGTAGGAATGACCTTGCTCCTCATGACCAGACAAGCACATATTTAAAATCAGAAAAGTTACTAAAGAATAAAGGACCTTTTCTCCCCTAGACCCACAGAAAAAAAAAATAGAGGAAAAAAAATCAAAAAAAAGTCCTTTCCACTGCCTTTTTTCTAGAACATGCTGTCTTTCACCTCTGAGGTTATTATTTACTGCATTGCAGGTCTGTCCAATGAGCAGGTTTTTCTTACAATTCTGCCTTTCATTTCTACTTTTTAACACCTCTTCACAGACCCATCTTGTATTTTTTTTTTTAATGGTGGTCATTGTAATAGATTTATTCCTGCTTCAGACAATTTAAAATGGATCTGCAGGGCACAAAGGCTGAACTATCAAACAAGACCAAAATTCTCAGATAGAAAGTCACAGATCTTGCAGTGCACAGCAGCTTCACTCCTACCTTTGGGTTCATGGGGATGAGGTGTCCTTAGGACGTGTGAGTAGTATTCACTCAAAGATTATTTTATAAGAGACTTCTGTGGAATCTGGGTCACAAGTAAGTGTCACAAAATATTCCCTTTGACATTCATCCAAACACTGAAGTGGCTGAAAGTGCATGTCCTGTACATTGTTACACTTTGGTAATTTGACAGCAGTCCAATACTAATAATTCTCCACAATCCTTGTTAGCAAGGGCTCCCCAACACCTTTCCTAGGATGGGGAGGGCCTCAAAGGATGTTTTTATTTCTTTTTTAAGGTCTGACTCTGTAAAACAATGAATTTAATTCCTGTGAAGGGTACCAGGCCAGGGAGGTCAGCACACCTTGCTGGCACTGCACCACTCCACCTTGCCGGTGCTCTTACGCACACCTTTGTATTGCCAGTCCACACCCATCACCCCAAAAAAGCCTTGTTCTGGCATAGGTTAATGAAGCTGCATTGGCCTTGTGATGCTTAAATGGACTCAGGATTATTATCACTCTTGAACTAAAAAAAATCTCATCTTGCCACTTCCAAAATTAAGCAATCCAGTTTGATTCCTTGTTTTATGTGCCCAGTTCAAGTGTCAAAATTTTGATAAAACTCTTAAAGTCCTGAAAGTGCCCAGTATTGAGCCTTGTAGACCCTGATCTCATGAGTAGGCAGCGTGAGCTCCTCAGAGTGCATCACAGTCACAGAACAGGGGATCTGTACCTGAGCAGTGTTGTATGGACCCAACAGCTATTATTAGATTTTCACCAAGGAAACATGATTTATCTTCATTCCAGTTTTTGTAACTATAACTCATTCCAATGCTAACTCCATTTACAGGGATTTACAACTCATTTGAAAGAGTAACTCAGGCATATACAATTTCAAAGTTAAAAAACCCAGTTCTTTTTCTTGGAAATACTAAACTTACTTTAAACTGATCAGCTGTGATAGTATTAGGCCACGTCTGTGTTTTTTAATGCCTCCTTTAATATTTTCCTCTATTTAAGAGTTTTGTGACCCAATGTTGCTTAATATTTTTAAGTGAAATACCTCACCCCAATGGTACATGCAAGCAGTAACTGAACATCTTTTTCAAACATTTACACTATACTCTGGGGATGTTGGTGGATATGATAAAAACTGTGATTTGCAGCAAGTTATAGAACCAATACTTGAATGCTGACTCAGTGAGTTACCAGTATTTATCCTTCAACTCATGTTACCCAATGTAAAGTGCCAGAAGTGTGATCGGGGAAAGGCATTAGCCATCTCTCCAGAGGAAAACAAGCTTTCCAGGTAAACCTGTAACTTCATCTGGCCTTTCCAAAAATAATTTAATCTAGAAATTGCCATATCTTTGAAAACACCTGGGGTAGCACTGTGCCTTCCAATATCAGAGTATTCGTAACAGCAAAAAACATACAAAAATGCTACAAAGAGCTGTTGAATAGCCAAAGTGGGACGTTTCATGCACTGTAGCACAGATCTGGGGTTTGACAGAATCTCACTTAATTACATCAAACCTAAGTTTAGTCCACTGATAACAGGTAAAGCTGATAAAAATCTACATCAAAATAATCCATGGTCATGTGCCACTTAAGTCATCATTGAAACTGGCAACTGCCAAATCATGTTGCACAAAACTGTGCTTATCTATCTGTGTGGTGTTCCTCAGGTGTTTTATCTCACAAGGTGTGAATGCTCCTCTCTGATGGGAATCCATGCATCTACTTCCTGTCCCCATCTGTTCACTACTCAAAACAGCATCAAAAAAAGAGGTCCTAGATAAATGCAAATGACCCATAATCCTCATTTGTAAAGAAACCCTTTCACGTTGCCTCAATGAACTGGGAGGGTACTAAATCAGATGGATTCTTACATGAACATTAATAACAGAAGAGATGAAGATGGAAAGGGTGATAAACAGCTATTTCTAAAACCATTAATAAAAATATGGCTAAAACACCTAACTCTAAAATATAAACCTATATATTTATTTAATTTTGTCACAATATTTCTGGTCCCCTTTGGTGTTAATGTGGGTGATGGCAGAGAACTCTCTGCACCCTGTGCAAATGAGTAGTCCATACCCCTTGGAGGTGTTCACCAATGTGCAATGCCCTCCCTTCATCTCTTCAGACATGGGCAATCTCCCCGTTATTTCTCATGTCTCTCTCCTGACACACCACAGGGTTTCACACTGCACACCGAGAGACCAAACAACAACTCGAGTAAACTCTCAAATTTAGCAAGAAAAAAATGTGACTGGAAAAGTTTAACTCCCAAGGAGATGGTATGAGAAAGGTCAAAAAGATATGGTCAAATGGAAGGCCTTCCAATACCTCCATAGTGCAACAAACTTTCACACAACACATTTACATCATAGAGGTGAGTAAATCAAACTCTCTGTCAAACTCATGCAAAGGACAGTGTGTGTCTGTGTAACATTTTGGGGGCATTAGAGGGAAAGTGGCCACAGGTTCATGCAGGTAATGCTGTGACATTTCTATTCTCTCCTTGTTGACCTGAACAATCTGATCCAGAATTGTTATGCAAGTGGAAGAAATGCAGAATGAATTTTTAATAGCCCTGTGTGTGAAAGAGAACAAAAGTTCATAAAATATGTTAAAGTGAATTCCACAATGCTGGCTTATGTAGCTGTCCACAAAAATAGGCACTTTCAACTACAGCAGTTAATCCTTGGGATTTACAACACATCATAACTCCTTCCTGCTGTACAGAGGAATCCATCTCTCAAACACAAGTGATCTTGCAATCACAGATGAACTCCAGTACTTAAGTACAATGGGATACGTTTCATGGTGTCAGCCCTAATTTTCATCCTTGACTTTGATTTCCCCTGCCTTGGTGGGTTCAAGTCAGGCCCTTGGTGTTACTCTAATGTAACTTTTTTGTGGGTTTAATATGAATATTCTGTCAAGGATCTGAGATATTAAGAATGACAATACATTATTATTGCAGGAGGGAAATCTCCAGAGTCCTAGAAGTAGGATTTTGAAAACCACAGTAAAAAAATCAATAGTAATCCACAAGAATTCATAAAGGAAACATGTCAGTCAGCACCTTTGAATACAAATCTTAAATTTTTGTTGAAGCAGACTGGACAAATACAAGTCATTTAAAAGACAGAGAAGGAGGTGAACATGCCCCAGCTTTTCAGGCTGCAGGAAGGAGCCTGTCTTGCTTGGCTGCCCCAGGAGTGGCTGAGATGCCCTTGCCCTTCTCTGACAGAGCCCCGAGGCCAGCCCCAATCTCAGCCTGCACAAGTTAGTGCTTACCTGATGGATGCATGGACAAGGAAGATGCTACAACCATGACACTGCCTGCAGCCAGGCTCCTCTCTCAAAAGCAACCATCCAACAGGATGTAGAGGAAAACCAGCTCACCTGCACTCCCTGATAATTGTGACAATGAGAAGAAATGCCAAGAATTGTACATGCAAATTCATGGCCCAACATCTACTTTGCAAGGTAGCTGGCCAACAAGCTACTTCCAGCAACAGGACTTACTATTGTTTGGATTGGATTTATAGAAGAAAAGTATCCACAAAATCAATTAATTTAACACTTCATTTGTATACAGCTAGCCACATATTAATAAAGGGTTATCAAAGCATCCTAATCCTCCTCTCAGGAATGGCCTTGCTTAACTAGCAGGTATCACATCCAGAAATGTCCGTAAGACAAACGCAAACAGACGGCCTTTGCCATCTGAAATGTTGCCCAGGGACCAGGTACATCAGTACAGGGCTTGCAGCTTATTCTCATCATTCAGATCGCTTGCCTATGCTCTGACTTTGAAAGAAGTTTTTGAAAGAAAAAACAACCTGCAAGGTGCTAAAGATGAATGGTCTTGTTCTCTTCAGTAAGAGCTCATAGCAGTGCTCAGAGGGAGAAAGAAATCTTTCTCTGGACCTCACTCTCCTGTACAATTTGCACAACAGAAAAGCTGGGTTTGATTCACAAAAGAGCCAAAGTTATAAGCAGAGGAAGAACACAAAGATTTAAGGCCAAATCCAGTAAAAGACATTAAGAGTTGGTTAGATGCTCTCAGTACCTTCCTGCAGTCTCCACAGCCTGCATGCTTTCCCACTGCTACTCAAAAACACCTTAAAAAATGGCTGTTACGATTTCGGAGGGGAAAGGCCAGAGGACGTAGCTCTGATGGTGGTCCAGGGGTTTCAGTTCCTACTCAGGAGACTTCACAACTGTTTTTAAATGGAAGTGCATAGAGTTCCCTGGCTGTCTGACACAGAAGCACTGCTTAATGGCCAAGGAGGATCTGCTGGCAATGGCAATGAGGACTTCCACATTACCCAGAGGCCTCCAACTTCAGCAGTTTTTCTTGTCAAGGCCATGGGAAATGCTGCTAGAAACTGCATCAGTCTTTCAGGGCAGCCACAAGATGCAGTTCACTGTATGTGTGCTATCTATTATGCATACTATTTATTAATTTATGTAGATTGGTAGACTGCATGACCAAAAACATGCCATCAGCAATGACAGGCATCCAAGCCTGCAGTAAGGGCTTGATCCAAAACCAGTTTCATTCATTGAAAGATTTTTTTTATCCCTGACTCCAGTGAATATTCGTTGAGGCCCTGAAGGCACCAACAGGAGCTGTTTTACTGAAGTAGTCACAGTAAAGATAGCTGAAATCTCCATGACAGTGACTCTGTCACAGGTAAAGCAGGAAGACAAATTCATTTAGGGAGCCCTATTGATACTTCATTGACAGATCTCAACAGCAGAACTGTCCAAAGGGCAATGTCACCACAGCACAAGATTGTTTAAGTCTATAGTCACCGTTCTACCCTATGTACCAGCCCAAATGCACAGGATCAAATCTCCACATCCAGGGTGGAAACCTTTAGTGTGCATAAATGGTACTGATGTACAAGACAAAATCCTGCAAAGGCATTTTATGTTTTGTTTTCAAGCTAAAAAAATAACACCATCAACCCACTGACAGCTAAAAATGAACCTCCTGGCACATACTGCTGCTCATCTGTGCTTTTTCCACACCCAGTACCTATTTATTCCCAAGACAGCAGCACCCATGTCAAGAATGGGATCTTTTTCCTCCTTTCACCAGAGCAAACTGGGAATAATCTCACTAAAGCCAACAATGCTATACTGATGAAAAAAAATTAATCAGCAATGAACCCACACCCTGGGATTTTCTCAAAAATTTGACAGATCTTTTAGTAGTGAATTCTCAATCTGTCCTAGTTACCAGATGAGAGTTGGAAGGGCATTGAAAGGACAATAGATGTGCTGATATTTCCCAACTAAAGTTATAACATATTCTGACAAAAGTAACATTTCTAGGATATCCCAAAGAGGAAAAAAAAAATCTCTTGAATATGCGTTTGAATACATTGTTTTCTGAATTGCCTCTTTTTCTGTCTTCTTCAGCTCCCACAGCTGAGCTCCCAAACGCAAGATGTTCATTGTCAATAAACACTGTGCAAATCCACGTAAATAAAGGGATCAGCAGAACGAGCTGCTTGCAGTTACTGCCTTATCCACGAGAGAGCACAGTAACCTGAGCACATCCCCAGCCTTTTGTAAATGCCTCGTGTACGTACTGAGCACTGTATAACTCAAAAATTATAATTAAAATGTCTTAGCTCCTATATTTATAGTAACATTTAAACTACTGTGCTTTCTTGAAGTCAGAGTCATTTACTTGAGAACAGCACACTTTATGGCGAACAGATCTTTGAAACTATACCACAGGGATATGGCACAGCCACATGTAACTCAATATATGTCAACAGCTGTAAAAATATTGGTAGGAGAAGGGAAGAAAAAGCCATGAGCACAGATCAAGTGCCCTGTCTCTCACATCTGGCTGTTTTCAGATTCTACCTCACTCCTCTCCTTCCCACCCCCCCCAAATAATTGGACAATTTTGGTGCAAGCTGTCATAAAAGCCAAGGCTTCTTTGAGGTTGAATGATCAAAAAGGTTATAAATGAAAATGATTTCAATGTTGGAGGCCTAGTGAGTGACCAAGGTACTTTCTGTAGCAGAAGGGTTTGTTCTAATCTTACCAACTGCACGCTTTCGTCAGAGCATATTCCTAGGGAGTTCACAGCTCCCCAGGGCGAAGCTACAGTAAATTCTGACTAATCCCCTCTGCATACAAATGAGCCCCTGGTAAGAGAAACTGCAGGGTCAGGCAGCTTATACACAGCACTGATTCTTCAGGTCTGTGCCTTCAGCAAAGCAAACAAAATGGCACTACATTTTGATTTTTTCTTCTTCAATGGGACAAGGTTTTTAAAAATAAAGTCTTAAATCTTAAAATGCAGGACAGAATAAAGAAAGAAGAAAAGGGCGCAGACAAAAGAGAACACCTCTCCTCTCCCCAGGCAGTGGGGTAAACAGACAGAATCAGCCCTTAGAAAAATTAAACTTTTTTTTTTTTTTTTTTTTTTAAATAAGGGAGTGGTGATCTTGGGCTAAAATTTCCTGAACGAGAAGCATGGCACAAGAGAAAATATTTACTAGCCTATTATAAAATAGAAGGATCAAATCCTGCACTTCCATTGGCTGTCATCACTGTATCAAGATACTATAAAGCACCAGGTCATTTATATTCATTCCCTGGCATTTCAAGGGATCTTTAAATGTTAAATTCTGCACCTATTGCTGCTTTAAAAGTCTTAGGCATGGCTCAATGCAAGATGTGATTAATTTTTCCAGCTGCAGGTTATTTAATCACAGAGCATATATTTGGTATAATTATTAATTCTTGACAATATGGGATACTCGGGTTTCACAAAAATGCCTTTGAAGTGACGAGTTGTGCTGCAGTGAGAATGGCTGGTGCTGTTGGCAGTAACTACCTGGCAGTGCTGAGGAACAGAAGAGGAATGGGCTACAGAGTCATCCTTCTTAGATGTGGGAGCACAATGCTCTTCCAGGAGCGTGGCAAGTGCTTTGGGAACTCAGCACTCCCTGGGACCCAACACTGAGAGCTCTCAGCAAGGATCACCTGGAGCTCTTCTCTCTGCAGACCTTCAGAAACTCGCCTACATTTGGGATATATACCGAGCCTGGGATGTTTACATTGTGCAGCCATTTAAATACAACTTAACAAAGATACCATCCTAATACCTTGCATATGGTTTTATATTACACAGTTTTCATATATTCACAATTAAAAGAGTTATGGGGACAAAATGTAGAGTGGTTCAATTTATAGTCTTAAATTTGGTGTTTCTTGGAGACAATTCTTCAAACTACAAAATATTTGAATACTCTACAATTCAATCTTAGAAGTTCTGGGTTAGATTCCTCCTTAACATTAAGCTTCTAAACTAATAATTTTCTAATGATGTTTTGTGCTTAAAATTGACTCATTTGAACCTTGCAGCTTACCCTAAAACTTATTAGCTAAAGTAAATGCTCTTATACAGTATTGTGGTATTAAGAAATAATCTAATCAACCAAACCCGAAATGTTGGCTGAGAAAACACTGCTGAATAGCCAATCCAAAAGAGCCTTAGTGTGCCACAGGGATGGATCTGCACCAAGCCTCTGCTCTGCTCCATGGCCAGCACAGCCCTTGGAGAGTTTGTGAGTAGGGGGCACTGCAAACCCCAGCACCTCTTTCCAACTGCCTCCTCCTGTATGCCCTGGAGGACAGGAGGGGAGGGTTTGCAGGTAGACCCTTCCCAAGCTCCAGGCTGGACTCCTGATACGTCCCACATGCCTCACCAACCTCTCCCTACCTTTTTGGTGGTGAGAGGCCACGAAAAAGATGTCCTGATGCAGCTAAAAAACCCAACCCAAACCAAAAAAAACCCCACAGAACATTTTGAAGTAGCAGCACTCCCATCTACTTGCCACGAGACAATATTATGTGTTTTGCACTGTGCTTCAGCCATAAGGAATTGGAGTCTATAAAAGGCACCACTGCACTGAAGGGGGGACTGTGTACCACTCCATGGAAAAGAAGTCTCCCATCGCAATCAGGAAAGTGTGTTATAGGGATGACCTTCTGACACAAAGCACAAATCTATCAGTTTGCCACTTTTCCACGCTTCTGGTATTTATCTCTTCTGCACTCCCAACTCGTCTTTTAATTAGACAAACTCTCATGAAAGTCAACAAGAGTTTTGTCTGACTGAGAGCTGGGTTGAAGCATAATTGGATCACAATTCCAGGGGTGACAATGAATAAAATGTAGTTCTAGATAGGCACCAAAACTGCAGAATGTTTGTAGTTTTAAAATTACGCATTCAGGGGGGAGGCCTGCAGCAGAGGCTTCACCATCTCCCCCAGGACGAAATTCTCAGTTCTTCCATCTGCAGATCCAAAGGCAGCACTAGCAGTAACACACTGCAGCTATCAATGCATGCCAGCACCCAGCCACAAGAGCCACAAAAGGATGAAGAATAATAGTTATTCAATGGCATAACTCGATGACACATCATCAGTGAGTTCAATAGCAATTCTGACATGCTGCTGGAATGTTCAGACAAATAAATAGAGATCAGTTTCATAACACCCCTACAAGACATGGGTAGGCACAATGTTTAAAGGAGAATGAAATGTTAACACATACAGTGTAAAGGACAGTTTCTCTTGTCTCTTTCTGTTTCTTAAGTAGACTAAGGACCAAATAATGAAACAGCCTAGAATGCAACGTCAATGTGGCAGCTTTAGCCAGGAGTGTTCCACCATGAGGATAAGAAACAAAGCTGCTGTGGAACAGAAATGTACAGCAGCAAACACTTGCACAGTACATGTTACAACTATGCTTTGCAAGAATGTACATATTTAAAATCCTGACAACATAAATAAGGCTCCTAAGTGACTGCATGGCAAGTTTTCCTTTAAAAAGGCAGGAGTTACTGAGAGCCAAGTTCCTGCTGCCGAATTCCTGGACACAGTTTCCAACTATTCCAATCAAGCAGCTCTGTGGTTGGGCTGGGATTTCAAACTTGCCACAGTATGAAGTCCAGTTTGGGCTATATTCCCTTCCCTCTCTCAGCTTGATGAAGGCTTCCCCGCAAAATCAAAAGGCTTACTGTCAAGTTTTCGATTGGTCTGGGCTTCACGCTATCATATGTGTGGTGATGGCAAGGAATATGAATGCGGCTCTGGCTCCACCATGGGGCCTTGAGGTTTCGTCCAATTCATCCAGGGACCTTATGAAAGTAGAGCGGGTCTCTTTTCATGTATATTCCGACTGCTGAAATTCCCCAGATGCACTGCAGTGTGCAAACGCGGTGTAAAAAAGAACAATAGCTTGAGAAAAACTGAGGCAAGTCTACTGAGTATGCTTAAGAAAAACCAGCCAAGCTAATGCAAAAAAACCTGACAGATAGTCTTCTGCATTCACAGCTTAATGAAAATAAAACATTTTAGAAGTGGAGAAAGCTTCTGCATTCTAGAAAATATAAAATTGCCACGTTAACTTATAAAAATTGATGCAAGTCTCCAAAATGTAAATATATAATATTCAGACCCTCATGTGTTCAGAAGAGATTAGATAGCCAGAAATATTCCAAACCTTAAGAAAACAAAAACTACAACAAAACTCACAGAAAACCTCCCCCCCCCAAATCCCAAACACATTAATTCTGTTTGCACACTGATTCATTCACCTACAACAGTCCATGTTAGGAAGTTAATAGAAAAGTAAAATCTCATAAGTGATGCAAATTAAAATATATGATTTCTAAACTGAGTTAGAAATAAAATCCCTAAAAACTCAACTTAAAACTTCAATAAACAGCTGCTAAAAATGAACATTTTTGTGTGTTTTGTTTCTTTCTTTTTAATTGTTATTATTGCTCATGATACATTACTATGTACCTTTCTGGAAGAGCAACAGAATGGGGTTCAAGCCTGTAATGCATTTTAGCTCCACTATATAAAATTTAATGTTCCTACCACATAACTTTGCAACATATGCATTTGTTGCAACTGCATTTACTAAGAACGTTCATCGCACTGATTTCAAAATCACAAGTAGAAAATACTCCTCAATATTTACCACTTAAGAATTTAGATATTTATGTCTTTACAAGTGCTTAACACATTTTTATGCCAAAACTGGACTAGCTTAGTAACCTTGTTCTACAACCAGCAGGAAGTCCTGATAGTCCTGCTTTTCAAGGGCTGGTAAAGGTGACTTACTTGACTCTACTAGAGGCCAAAAGCACATATATGCCCTGCATTCACCAAGGAGAAAATACTGAGTTAACACTTATTCCACATAGACTAGGAAGTTCAACCTACACATTTCTTTTTTGCCACTGCTTGGTGATTCACAGTAGCAGCCAAGTGGAGAGATTCCTCTTTGAATTATTTCCCCTATACTTGAGGGATGATTACTGAATTTGCAGTAGCTCTAGACTGCCACACAGGTAAAAACTGTCTTTCACTACTGTCAATATAAATAAATAATATGAAATTACAGGTTCTATGTGATTGTGTGCGCAGTACCATAGAGGAGCATCACCTACAAAATGTATACAATTAAGAACCGCCACAGCAGAAAGAGTTCGTATGTTAAACTTTAGATCTAAAGTCCCAAAGAAAATTACTATTTCTGTTCGGAGTGTTCTGGGAAGATCACTGATTTGGTCCACCCACACTCCTGGAGCACATTGTTTATCCTACACAATACAAACAGATCTCAGTAGCTTTATTATGCCATTCAATTAATTCTATGCATTCATTTATATCCACAGTTATGCCAAATTTCTATACAAAAAATATATGCTAACATTAATGCCGCATGATGCTGAAAAATATTGGATAGTTTGGGATAATCAAAGAAACAAGAACCAGACACCTGTAACATCAGTTTAATTAATTACTGATAGCAATTTTTTAGCTGAATACAAGTTCTGTATTTTATATGGTCCTTTCCCAAATGAGACTGTTACTTCAGTAACCAAGAAATTACCCAGAGTTATCATATTGTTTTCATTGGTATAATGATAAATCCTCATGGTATACTCTACTTCCTACTCTGATCCTTTCCTTTTTGCCAAGCTGGAAATTCATTATGCACTATACATGAGAAAGCAAGGAAGAGGGCATACTTTCAAATTCATATCATACATTTCTGATAAGAACTGAAACACTGTATCTGAACTTCAACAAATTATTCATACCACACAGTATATACAGACAAAAGTCAGTATTTTTAACAAATATTTTAAAATATTTTATTTTAAATGAACCAGAGGTAAATCTGGCTCAGGCACTTGCAGGCAATACTGAGAGATAAACAGTGAGGAGCAGGGCCAGAGCTGTTGTAGCTGTACAGGCAAATTAAATGAAAAATGGGTACAAACGACCTCAGAAGCCAAAGTATGTCAACGTGATAATATAATTAATTCATGTTCTTTGCTCGGTTTTTCATGAATGACCCTCTTGTATTAAAAACTGAGAAGCCACTTGGAAGCTGGCATGTACCAAGGACAGGTAAGCTACTCTTGGTCATGGAAGTGAAGAGGCAACCAAAAGGCACTGGTTCATTTATGCTACATGCATGAGACATGGTCCAACAAATGTGCTCCTGCAGAGAATGAACAGAACCAGGTCTGGGGGTGAGCAGGAACACAGTGTTGGGTGCAGCACTGCTACCCACGGGGCAGAGGGGTGGGCAGGTGAGAGATCAGCTGTGCTCATAAGACTTCCTGAACTTGCCATGCTACTGGGGACAACCTCTGCCATGGTAAAGACGTACTGGGAGACAGAGGACAGGTCATAAAGATTTCTGTGCTTATAAATGCCTCTCTGCTAACTGCAGATTTCTATGAGCACGGTCCCTGGGGAACCGGTTACGCTTTGAGGTCAGTATCAGCAAAAAGCGGCTGCGTGAGCTCGTCAGTCTCTTGTGCAGACATGCAACAGTTCAAGAATATTCATTCTCTTTACTTTTTTCAGGGAGAGAGAGAAGCAAAGGGAAAAAAGGAAAAGGATTATTTTTACAGTGCCACTGAGTAACAGCCTTTGAGTGGACATGCCCCTTCTTGATCCTTGAAAATTGCCTTCCTACCTTCCCCTGTGTCAGGCTGTTAAAGCTGAAACCTACTGCACAACTGAACTCCTGCCTATATTTGATTAATAACCAGATGCCTTATTTTAAAATATAACTTTTCTTTAAGTTACATCCTTTTCTTCAGTGTTCGGTTGGAAACTTGGCCTAAATGACAGCTGTGTAGGCCTCACCCCAGCTCGGCTCAGCAGGAGCTCTAATGTACTTCATTCTGGGGCTGGGAGCTGCTTTTAATCTATCAGCACGACTCCGCAGCTGCTGTAAGCTAGCTGAAAATTGTCTGCATACACAGGGTTTAAAATTTTGTAACCCTTTTGGTGCAACTCCTATTTAGGCAGGAACTCAGAAACGCAGCCATCAAGGTCTCTGGAGAGTTAAAGGAAAGCTTGAGACAACAGACTGCAGGGCTCAGAGGGCATGCCAGAGACCTCGGCACAGATTAGGAGTTTTCCTGAGTTCACAAGTTCAAATACCAATTTCCAGTAACTGTTTCAATGGATTTAGCCTTGTTCTAAGTCTGACAATCAGACTACAAGCCAGGCAACTAAATGTTTCTGCTTTATGCTAGATGTCTTTAGCAATTGAAAACATCTCTGGATATTTTTAATAGTGATCGGTTTGCAGTTTGAATTTGCTCTGCCTCTCATTTACAGCTTTTAAGAAATTGAACAAACATCATACCCTCTTCCAAGAAAGCATGCTGCAGAGCAATTACTCCACATACACAAGGCAAACTTCAAATACTCATAAAGCAAAATGCAACTGTGTAGAAGTGTTAAATCTGCTCCTGCCATCAACAGAAACTACACAGAGTACAGTAACCCGGCGTCATCTATTCCACTGAGACTCAGAGAGGACGGATATGAAACTATTGCCAAATATTTACACTTACAATTCTTACAAAATAGCCAGAGTCCCTGAAGGATTAAACATAATCTCACATGTCAACAACCACCACCAACAAAACCTTTAAATATGGGTGCAACATGTTTTTGCAAAACTTTACTGTGATCACTGTTAAAAAGTCTCTTGCTTTTTCTGTTTTCTTGAAAAGGGGTAGCAAATCACAGCACTGCTACTGATGTGCCAGTGCTGGCTGTGAGTGGCTGCCAGGCAGTAGCTCCACACCTGCCCAGAAGCTCAGGCTCAGCAGTCATTGCCCCTCGGTGGCAGGGGTGCTGCTGGCTGGCCCCACAGACACAATCCCCTGCATTTCGAGCAGAGAAGGCCCTGTGGTTTAGCACTGAAGGCTCACTGAACATTTTAATCAACTCAGGCCAGAAGACAGGGCAGCAGCAAACAACCAGAAGTTAAAACATATGATGTGAAGCTCTGCAGAAAGCAATCCCAGAGAGCTCCAGCAGCCCCACCGGGGGGAACAGGCTCTTTCCTGCCTGCCCACAAGCACGTTTCCTCTGAATACACAAGGTCTGAGACTGCTCCTTCTTTTCTGATACGCTGGAAGGGGCTCAGTATGGAAGGTTTCAAGTATGAGTACAGAGCAGAAGCAATTTTCGAAGGCTGTCGCTCAACATGGCCCTCCTGCCAGACCTGACCCAGCACAGGCTCGTAGGGATGTGGTACCAAGCCTCCTGCAGAGCCAGCAGCATATACATGTGGAAGAGTTTTCCAAGGTCTAGAGTATTTTAAGTTCTGAATAACTTTATGGAGACTTTCAAAACCACATCTCCTAACTGAACAGTATACCTATACCTTTTCCACCTCTGAGCACTGGAGGTATACAATAACACAAATATAGTAAAAATCAGACCTATTCCACAATCTTATAATTACTGCCTCTCCTAAGAAAAAGGTTACTGCTACGTATTTTAAACAGTTGAGCACAGAGCTAGAAAGCAGAAACCAGGAGTCTGGGGCATTACCTGCTGCAGGATGCCCAAAAGAACCTCTCCTTCTGGAGAGGAGGTGGCACAGACTCAAACTGGAAGCTGCACGGTCTTCATGGATGGTCCATGTATTCTGGCAGGGTTATACCTCCTCAGATTCTAGGGGCTCCCTTCTTGGAACTGACTTTGATTTTCATGTATTTGCTAACTTCTTTTCCTCCTCACCCAGTGTGTTGATTGCCCTTCTCCCCTGAGGTGATCTGTGTTTGCCTTTGTGCCAAATCCTTTTGTTCCAGCTGGTGGTCTACTTGGCCTGGTTGAACCTTTACAGTTGACTTTAATTTATTGTGTGATTTCACTGTGCAGTTCTTGCAGACTGGGCAACTGGCCCATTATGAAGGTATTAAATTCTATACAGTTATGTGCACGTGCACACAAACACACACCTCTTTCCTGCAGTTCACTTCCTTCCGCAGCCATCTGCAGTGGAACAGAGTCCTGCACTGGGGAAGCTTTGCCTTAGCTCCTCCGTTTTAATGGCTGTAATCCACAAGGAGCAGTAAAAACAGCCAGCGCGGTGCCCAGTCCCTCAGCTGCCAAATGCACACCACGCTCCAGGAAGGAAGCTAGGAAGGTAACATTACCTGAAATTCACCTCTGTTCCACAGACTCAAAAAATGACCTTTAACTGCTCACTAGCTTTTGGAAAGGGACAGAGAAAAAAACCCAAAACACCCAGAAATCAAAGGCCAATTCCAGAATCTCAGATTCCTAGAAGAATTGATACAACAGCAGCTGTATCTCTTTCATTTGAGTAATTATCATATAATTAAGTGCATGAATTACAAGAGAGCCAAGGCATTAAATTAAAATATTTAATGCTTGTAAATCTGAAAATGATTACTGTGCTGATGTGCAGCTACTGAGCAGTGAAGCTAATGGCACCACGACAGCACTACCAGCCTCCCATTATTCTGAAGTAGCTCAGAGAAGGCATCATAATTTTGGAAATCCTTTGCTAAGGAGAAAAATTACATTTGATTTTTTATACATAGAAACTTATCTTTAAAATTGGGCCCCTAAGTTTTGAAAGCAAAAGAGTAAAGGACAAAGAAATCTCTGAGTGAAAATGTAAGGTTTTATCTCACAGATGCACAGGGAGAATTAAAAATGGAAACGTCTTGTTGAGAATCTTACAGAGGGCTGAACAGAAGAACTATTCCCAGCATTTTCTTTACAGTGGGTCATCTTTCATTACCCTAATTTAGCTTCATCCAAGCTCAGCCAGCAGATTTCAGGATGGGACATTCAGTGATTCAGATAAATCAGATAACCAGGGATCTCTACCCAAGGTATTTTCTTAACTAGAAACTGAAAGAAGAAATCCCTGACACTACGAAGTCTAGTTCCTGAGATTTGGGCACAAACTGTTTGCACTTCTCTAAAAAAAAAAAAAGAAAAAAGAAGGTGTTATGTTTAGATTCTTTTCTAAAGTGCACAAAAGCCTATTCATGCTTCTTCAGCATGTCATTTCTGTTTGCCTAAATAAGCCAGGACTGGACACTGTCTTATCCTTAGAGATATCCGTAGGCAATATGGGACCTGGGTTTGTGCCAAATCCCTGCAGGTCTCCAGGTGCTAAGACAATTTCAGGGACATTTCTAGGCTGGAGATGCCCTCCTGCATCTTTACTGCAGGACCAGCCCCAGGGGATATGCCAAGCCAGGCCCTCAGGCAGCTCTGCCTTCTGCATGCAGAGATGGGCTGATGCGATCCTCCACAGCAAGGGCACGGACACAGCCTCAGTCCACTGTCAGGCTGGGGACACTCAGCACGTTTCAACTCTTATTTACACCGGTACTTTAAAAGTTGAAAAACAACCAATAAATGCAACATATATTTGGCTGGTATTTCACTGTAAAATCCCTTTGAGCCACAGAAACACAACTGCCATGAACTGCAGCCAATGCAGTGCTCACAGTACCCTGGAATGGAGGATTAATGGCTACAGGCAGCCTAAGAGGTCACGGCTGGGGGAGGAGGCAGAACAGTCCTCTCTCTTCAAAGGGCACAGCCACCTCCTCGGAATGAATGGCAAGGGCTGTACATCAGGGGTTGTGTGTGAGATAGATATAGATATAGATATATATATATGTATATACACATACAAATAAGAAAAAATCCTATAGAAACATAAATGCTGCATCTATGGACACTACAAACAGGATAAGTTATCTAATTTAAGTGAATTGCCATCAGCTATTCCATGAGCAACAAAGGATGGCACCCCTTTCAGAGCAAGAGCTTATACTGTATGCAATACAGTAGGCATTTTTTATCTAAGTGACTGCTTCAATGATGTTCCAGCACTTCTGTCCAGGAGTTTTCCTGAAACCCCCAAAAGTCATCAAGACCTGGACACTTGGTAGCCCTAGTAAGCTATAGCTTTAATTCACACAGAGAAAGGTGATTCCTAACTTAGGTACCAAGTATATGGCTTCTAATTACAGCATCAGGAAAAAGGAAAAGGTACTTTCAAAGTATTGCCCACAGAACATTTAATATTCTCTTTAAGAGCAAAGTGAAGTAAAAATAGATCTAACAAGAACATTCATTTTCTTTTCCTGACAATATTCACCTCTTGACCAAATGCAATGGCTATCCTAAAGTCTTCATGTTTTTTCTGGGCTCATCTCTCATTTATGTCTCCTATAGGATGGAATTACAACAACAGAAATTGGTTAGAGATGGCGAGTCCCTGCTTAGGTGTTACAGTGAACAGCACAGATGAGTGTGGCCCATGTGTGTGAAGATGTCTGTTTGCAAGGTTGTTGGAAGGTCACATTGTGGTCTTGGCTCTGGGAAAGGGTGTATCGCCTCTCAATTGTCAAGTGATGCTCCCTGTTACAAAAGTTAAACAGCGGAAGACATTAATACCATTACAAATACTTCAGGTACGTAGATAGACTAATAACTTGTGTAGTAATCTCCAAAGCATCCGCCTTTCATGTGCCAAACACTTTATCATCACAAGGTGGTAATAAGAAATAGCCACGGAAGAGTAACCTTTTCCTAGTGGTAAGGAAGCCAGGATTTCGGAATTACTTTGTAATTAATTCGCTTTTCAGGAATCAAAACACCCTAAAGCAAAAACAAGTTCAACAGACTTGTAATAACATACTAGTAGTGTTAGGCCTTCTTATTCCTCAACAAAAATCTATCTTTTCACTTGGTCTTGACTGTGAAATCCCTAACCCTTGCTGTAACAATCTCCTGCCTTAAATACAACATTTTCTTCTGCCTTGGTCTCCTTGCCTCATGGTTTTCCAGTCCATGGCATGCTCAAGGTGCTCACACTAAGATAATCTCACTGTCTGCCTCAAAGTCCAAGCTCCTCCCATATGGTAATTCTTCCTGGATTTCTTTTGCCTAACACATTTCAAGTTCAAATTCTTCTAAACTCTACAGGTATGAACAATTTCTTGCTAAAGCACACCTCGACCCCAGTTGTGTGTGTTGGTACTGAGTTCATGCTTGACTTCCTTAGGACTGCCACTAGTCTTCAGCAAAAATAACCCCAATGAACTGGAGGAAACAAAACCTGTATGAAACCAGCATAAGACACACCAGGGTGGATAACCTGTCCCAACAGATACTGCCTGTGCAAAACTCTCCATCACCTTCTGCAAACCTCTGCAAACTGCACACAGCTGTGCACCTTCATGTGCCACACCCAGTCCTGGGTCTTCTGGTTGCCCATGACTTTATCTGGTGTGCTTGGCACAGAGAAGGGGATGTTTATGGTGCTGCTTGAAAATATCAAATACAGAAAGGCTCAATGTACTTCAAAATACATGCTCTGATTACAGAACATTTTTAAAATTAGATCATTCACATATAGAGGAGAAAATTTATCAGTTAATTTTCAGCATGGACCTCTTAGGAAAATGAGGTTATACCTGCTTATTCTGGCAAAACTTTAAAGGGCTGTTTCCCTTGGTTTTTTGTATTTTCTAAAAATAAATAAATAAATAAAAGCAAATGATACTTGGATGTTAATAGATCAACACTGACAGTAGTTGACAATTAAAAACCAAGCTGAAAAATAATTCAACTTGGATACACAGTTGGTGTATTATATAGTATTTTAAAAGTTGGCCCTCTTCAGTGGTGTATCAATTGAGAAAAAAGACAGATGAAGACATTTTTGTGATCATGAGGAGTAGGAGATGGCTGAAAAGTTGAAAGGATTATGCAAGTAAAACAATTTTTGATACAGGGGCAAGAGCTATACTTAGGTTTTATACTTCTTCTCACCAGAAGTCTAATTTTCCCCATCTTATGTTCTGTTTATGTGGTCTATTTTATAAAATACCATGTATTGTTTTCTGATTCTGTATTCAGTGAGCATGTGCAGGCAGGGAGTCAACAAGGGACCACAACTGACATTGCAGTGCGGGTGGAGGAGCAATTGTGGAAAGGTTACCACTGACACACACAGACAAGAGACTGAATTTGCCAGTTGTCCTGATGGACAGCCTTAATTTGGGCAATTATATCCTGTTCGATGTGGATAAACACTGTAAATCATCCTAATTTTAGCTCAGAAGAGAAGATTAGGGCAGCCCAGATAAACTATTTATCTATGTATATAGCACAATATGTGTCTCGCTATGTAGCAGTATACACAAAATACAATGTAAATTCAGTGCTTGCAAAAGAGTTTAGGTCTCCTGCCATAGTGAAATTGGTTGTGGTTTTATTATTGCAAACTACAGGGACCAGAGCCTGCTAAAATACCAAGCCCTTTCAAATTTTTTTGTTTGGATAGAGGTATCTGCCATCTGAACAAAACTGTGGCCTAACTCCACCTCTAAAAACAGCACAAATGTTGCCATTAATTTTGAGAGGAAAATCTGAAGGCACGCTCACACAGGAGCACGCAGAAGTAGCTTTGTTAATGCTGTAAGAACTGATCCAGCGAAGCATCTGTGAAGGATCAGAACTCACCACTGGCCAGGTCAGCACTGCCCATCCTCACGCACTGATGTTGTCACTACAGTCGCGCCAGGACACGTCTGGTCCTGGTGCACAACCTGGCAGACACAGACAGGGTCCACGTTTAACCCGTGTGCTGCTGCCCACGCGCCATCAACTGCAGCGCTGCTCAGCCGTTCTCTCAGACACAAGTCTTCTTCTATCCAGCAACACTTCCCTACACAAAGGCAAAACAACTCCACACGTCCTGGAAGACCTGTTCTCCCCCTGCCACGCTGCAGAAATCAGAGACCAAGCCCCGGCAGACCAGGGGAGCAGCTCCTCCTGGCTTCGCACCTTCCCAGGGGATGCTGTGCCTGCGGCACGGTGGACGTGGCCAGTCCAGCTCTCCCATGCGCCGAGGAACTCCCGGGGGCTGCTCTCCTCCTCCCTCCTCTGCTCTGCTCTCCCCGCCTGCCTCCCGCACCGGCGGTGTGCTGTGCAGCCGGCTGCCTCGCCAGCTCCTGCCCCCAACGCCCTCACAACAGCTGTGGGCTTAATTATCAAAATAACATTTTAATAGTCTCATAACTGAACTCCCTTCCAAACATGCCAGTGGAGAGGCTGCAAGGATTCTTTTAACATCTTCAGCTAAACTTACTAATAGGCTGCATTTAAGTGATTAGGCTGTCCTAATGTGTGCCATTTACTGCTGGAGCCATCCCTCCCACCTCAAATTGCCATTTGCCGTCTCTCATTCCCTAAGTGACTCTATTATCTGCCCAAGCATCGAGGTGGTCAGCGCTCCCACATATCAGATCTCCAAGGAAAGCCGGATACCAGGAAATTATCAGGAAGGTAGCATTCCTGCCTCTCATTATCTTCTTTTTCAAGGGACTAATACATTGGTACCAAATCAGTACTCCCAAGGAAGAGAATGTGCTAAGTGTACTTACGCAAATTATTTAAGATCACTAGGGGTTTACTTGCTTTTAACACTTAGAGGGAAAAAAAAAGAAAAAAAAAAAAAGGAAGAAAAAGAAAAGATTTTCTGTGACAAGCATTAGTTTCCTTTTTTACTGCCTTCACAACTGAACCATTTCTTGCTTTGTAAAATAATTCTAAAGGGACTCCAAACAAGTATTTAGCTGCCAAGTTAACTTTTCTGTACAAACTCCACAGGAAAAGGTGAATGCACATCAAAACAGTGTTGTTATGTTTCCTCAGCAAATTAGCCATTAATTCAGCTAACTTTCCTTCCCATTTCCTACTTTTTAACATTTATTTTCACACAGTTGTTATTGGAATTCGTCAAGTATTTATACTCAATACAAATTTTAATGACAATTATTAGAAACATATTATTATATTATCCCTGTCTCCTCCCTCCTCACAGATTCCTCTGAATTCCTGCCTTTAAAAAAGTAAATGTATACTAACCTTTGTCTACCATATCTCACACTCTAAGTTTCTTGCAGATCTGCAGCAGATAAGGCAAGGCATTTATTTCTATGAATATGAGGATCTGCTCTGAAAAATAAAAACTTTAGAAAGCCCCTCTGTAGCTCTCAAAATATAAATCCTAGCTGCACTAAGATCTTCCAGTTGACTTTGATGGGATCAGGATTTTATTCACTCTCGCAACAGTAAATATCTAACTATATTCTTGGAAAAAGTAGATTTTTAAATAGAATTTTTTTTAAGAGTTTATTACTTTGTATGCTAGCTTGGCAAAACACCCTGTATTGCCAGCTGAGCGGCTCACAGTGCCACAGCAGTGCTTCTGTTCACATCCTTTCTGTAAGAGGGTCGGTCTGTTTTGCCCAGAGAATGTTACTGGCCAATATGCGACACCTCATTGTACCCGATGTGCTATTTTTCACTCAATTTTACAGCACAGTTAAACAAGGCATTGCCTTGTTGCATGAATTATCTACGGTTACCCAGCCTATACATCCGCAGGCTGCCCCCTCCCCGTCAGCCGGGTGAGCCATTTGTTGGTTAGTCAAATTCATTTTGGTTGGTCTGGAAAAATCTGCTTGTACGTGTTTCGTCTGTTGTGCATCGAGCCGAGGCCGGTGTCCACCCAGCAGATGGAGGAGCGGAAGCGTTGCCCTCCGCAGATGGAGCCTCTGTGCCCTGCCCTTGCTGAACTCACCCGGGAGATGACCCACTAAGAGAGCCAAATATCTCTAATTTGTCTTTACCACTATTTCTTGTTGGCCTTCCTTATGCTGTAGTGGAGAGTGCGAGCAATCAAGTGCAATAAAAAAGCAAAAATAAAATTCAGGGAACATCATTACTCCAACCACAGGCTGTAAGCTCACAAACCTGACCCGAAGGAAGCGCTTTCTGCAAAGCCTGTAATGGTGTCAGAGGTGATGCCCTTGTGTCACAGGAGCACAGGCTGTGTGCACCCCAAGGTGTGGACCCATAGGTATTGCTGCCAGTAACACGATTCATAGTGCTAAGAGTCAAACTATACCACAATCAGATTATTTATTCTAATAGCAGAAAACTGAATATAGACCTTTCTTTTCATTGATATTCATTATGCATTACAGCCTAACAGTATCTTTAGGAATCCCAAGATGATCAGCAAATCCAGGGAGATTTAAACTATATTTTTGTACTAAAATAGTCGAGGATGTAGGTGATACGTTATGGCCCCTTGTAATTTCAATGTGATAGATTTAAAGGTAAAAAGCTCTTTGCAGTCTGTTGCAGAGAATGGGGCAGATTCTCACCCCAATTACTGGGAGATAGACTCACTGCTGACTTCTGAATGTTGGAGCTACTCCAGACTTACACTGGGTGTAACGGATTGAAATACAAGTTACTGTGTTCATGTCTCATTCTCTCAAAATGAAATATTTATCTATGCACTACAAATAGGTTGAAAAGGTAATGCACAGTTCTCCTACTTCAAGCTGTCCAAATCTTCAAATTATAAAGAATGAGCAAAGCTTTAAAAAGGACATTACTCTTCCTTTCTTCATTACAATAACATCTTCAAAACTAGAATATTAAGGAAATAGAAACCAGGGTTTTTAAGGTTTTTACAGTCTGTGCTCCAGGGGAAAACAGGCACTCAGCTACGACTGAAATTGCTTCACAACGTGCGCTTCTGGGCCTGTGTTATCCTCACTCCACAGATGAGCAGGAAATATAGTTTGTTTCTTTTTTTTTTCCCCCTGGTTTGGCATCTGTGGCTCACTTAATGCTCCTGGATCTTGCAATGTTCTCAGGGAGAGACAAAGAGCGCTGGCTGAATATTTTACGGGAGAAAAAAACTACTGTCTTCTGAAAGTGTGCTTCATGCATCCTTAAAAATGACCCCTCACAGAGATCACGTGAAGAAAAATAAAACCATAGCTTTTTTGTTCAAAAAAAGGCAGACTCCCTTCCCTTCAAAGAGCTAAGATCGGTGTTCCATTTCAAAACTCATCAAAACAAACTATCTATCATTAAAATATTAGCCTATTTCTAAAAATAACAGAGAAGATGCATCCTCCTGTGCACCTGTGACAAGATGAACGCCCTGGGCCAGCCTGCACATGCACCCTTTCCATCACCAGCATCCTCCTCAGCCTCCCACCAGGCCAGTGCACAACACACCCTCCAGCCCTGTGCAACTGAGAAGTGCACAGAGTTACAAACCATGGGCAGCTGTAACTCCTCATCCACATCTATATTTAAGAAAGGAAAGTCAATTGCTCAGTCTAGAGTTGAAATCCTGAAATAAAGGTTGAATGATAGGTGCTGTTGGTACAGAGCAAGTAGCTGGGACTCTGCCTAGGTAATTTGGACTTTGTGGCCCAAATGTCACCAAGTTATTCAGCAGCCAGCTGATCACCTGCAATCCATAGCTTTGCTGTGGGCAGACAGAAGTGCAGGGGCTGAAAATAGCAAGGCCACAAGGCCTGGGCTGTGATCCTTCTAAGTCCCTAAGCACTAAAATGATCTGAAACCCAAAGGCAGACTTCTCACCAAGATGATACTTGAGTGTCCAGGTTCACATCTGTTCACTGAGTAATCATCTTATGATATGCTATGGTTGTACAAGCAAAACTCCTATAGACTTCAGTGCATTTTGTCCAAAGTAAAGATGTATTTAACTACATCATTTGCCAATGAATTTATGCTTATTATCAGCTCTTGTAGGTATTTGCATTTCTGGTTAAGCGATACGCTGTCTTGCCCATGAAGCTCTTATTTTTAGCTCACCTGTAAGTGCATGGAAAAATTCAGTCAAGTAAAAAATTCTGCAAAAACACCAGCTGGCCAGTGATAAAACTAACATGAAGAAATGGAAAGCTTGTGATGAACCTCTGCGGTGGAGTTTGAAGCAATCATCTATTTTCAGTGTAGTTTTCACCTCAGGGAGAAGGGATGTGTTTTTTGACCCTGCTCAAGGATGATGAATATTGGACAGCAATGCTAAGACCAGTCCCTTGCCCAGCTGCAGCCCTGCGCTGAGCACCATCCACACATGACCCCCAACACTGACCACTATGGGCTCCCACTCTGCCCCTGGCTCCTGCACACCTACCCTGCTGCCCAAGCAAGGCTGTTCATGGGGATGCTACTAAACACACCCTGTGTTTTTTCACAACTTCATTACTGAATATGTTTGGTTTCTGGTAGAAAGGACAAAATGGTCAAATTTTGTCCTTGAGCAAACCATAACCTGTGTCCTCTGCAGAATGTTAGAAGGAAGAGAAGTTTTAAACTTTCATAAAGCATAATAAAATATTGTTTAGGTTGATGTGATGCAGCAGACAGCTCATACAGAAAGCATACGCTGGTCTCCTGTTGTTGAGAGCAGGGAATACACTGCCTGTGACTGGAATATGGTACATTATTTGAACTACAGCAAGGCACTAGGAAGTCCTTGCTGATTCCGACTCAGGCAATGAAGAAATGTCCTGAGAGTTCAGGAGCAGAGAAGATTTATACCACATTCGTGATATTTATATTAATAAATGATTCATGTTATGGTAAGGACCACTGCTCAAAATACTTTGCTTTCAGAATCGTGGACAAACAAAAAAAAATTGTGTTTCCCAAGATCCACTGATGTGGGTTTACACGGTACTCTAATGTAATCACAAGAACATTAAACAGAACGAAAGTCTTCTCTCTTTTCCATGGCTGATTAAGCAGTTGGGAACAGAGAATTTACTGTGAAAAAAGCAAACAATTATATGCTATCTGAGGTAAACATTACCTTAGTAATGGAAGCTGAGCTTTAGAACCTTATTGTCAGTAGGGATTAGCATTATAATACTTAAAATGACATTTATAACACTTACTGAAATTACAAGAATGAAGTCTGTGGAGACACAGAAATGAAATCAGCTCAATGTGTTTTTATAAGAATACTGAAATCTAAGTCCCTTAGAGGAAAGATATAGACATTAACAGTTTTTGCAGGCTTCCATTAGCTGTTCAAATTTGAATACTGTTTCTTAGGTGAGCTCTAATCTTCTTTGAATCCTCCCAACACATTTTATCTGTAAAAAATTGTAGTTAAAAATTTAGTTTGATGGAATGATATTTAAGTGCTTTTCCTCATCTACTCCCTGAAAGAGCCCCTGAGAGTCTTACTGTAATTTGTTCAAACGAAATAATATTTTTGTTTCCTGGGTTCTCTTTGTTGTCTTGTGTGATGAAAAGTAACATTTCTTTTCTTTCTATCCTATTAAATGTGGCTTTCTGAATGCCAGCCACTCAATCAAAATAGAATCTGGCACACTTGCACCCAGCTTAAAAAATGTGAACTGCCACATAGAGTTTTTGATCTAAATGTGACATGTCACCAGGAGAAGGCTTGGAGTAATATTTCCAGAGCCATAATCAAGTGTTATAAACAATTGCGTTTCATTCATTGACACAGTTTGTCATCACCTTTTCAGTTTAAATGCCTGGTTATTGAAATTCACTGAATGTGAGAGATGCCACAAGCAGGCCAGCACTGAAGTGGTTTTGTTTCTCAGTCCACAGGTCTTGCAAAAAGGCTTCAACGAGGAGCCCTGTATGAAGACCCTCGTGGGCTTCCAGC
>VXAU01003785.1:1119316-1184316 GCA_013399695.1 Formicarius rufipectus | reverse complement strand
ACAGTGGGATAATTACTTGGCTCCCTCGCAGCTGAGTTTCACAGATGCATTATTAACGGCACATTCCATGCCATAACGAGCACCGAATGTAGGTGGGATTCGCAAGCCCCGGCATCCGCCATTAGCAGGTTGGCGCAAACACAAATGAGTGTTTTCACAAAAGCATGCAAAGGTTGTGAAATTCCAATGAATTCTTTCACTGGAAAAAAGAGTTCAAGCTGCCATGACCGGATATGTCACCTCCCACGGCACGCCACGCGCCCGGCGAGGCACCATGGGAAATTACAGAATCAGAATGCATTGATTTTTCTGTAGCAAATACAGGCAGTAGCCCTGATGAAGAATTAAGGAGGAATGTAATAACCTAATTCTCCTCCAACAACATCACACACACCCTTTCCAGCCCAAGCACCTGGCTCCTGCATCCAGACAACTGCCAGGTGAAAGACACAGATAAAAATTGGCTTTTGCCTAAGCAGGTGGTGGGATACTGGGCTGCGTGCACCACTAGCTGCTTACACCAGGGCTGCACTTGGCCCACTTTGAATGTCATCACCTTTAGAACACATTTCCAAGTGTTTTATACCTGTTTTATACTGCCACATTTTATGTTATTCTCCATGACATTCATCTCCTAAACTTTCCTTAGCTACAAACCCTTAACAGGTTTTTCTCCAAAGAACACTATTTACAGTATAAGAAATTATTAGTAATTCCTCCTCAAACTATACTGCATATGGCTCCAAAACCCTGGAGAATACAGAAAGAATTTTCCCTCTACTTCACATCACACACATAGAAAATACAACATTAACATCTTCCTTTATTATGGGGGGCAAGTTGGCCCAGCCCTGCACCTTCATTCCTTCCTGGCCTGCTCAATGGCACACAATTCAGCCATTCCTCACTGCTGCATGGGAGTGCTTATTCCACTGTTTGCTGGGAAAGTTTGAATTAAATGCAGTTACAAAATTAATGGCAGCCCTGCTTCGTTTTTTTGGTTTTTTTTAAAGCCTCTATTTCAAGGTGACCCTTTTGCTATTTCGCATGTCACCCCAAGTGTTACTGCTTGCATACTGAACCAACACTCTCCCAGTAATTAACACCAGCACTTAATGAAGTCCAGCTGCTGTGATGGCAAACTGAAGGGATGCCAACCTTTATAAACTAGTACTTGGGCTACTCTAGTTACAGCTGCTTTAAAACCACAGTAGTCAACTACTCTTTGCCTACTTCTCAGAGATAATTCTTACCAAATAAGACAAGTGTTCAAGATTAAGTATTTAATAACAAAGCTTATCTCTGAACTAGTATTTCAAGCTGGAAATTATATAAGGGGCTGGATCAACTTACACGAACACTGAAAAATTAATAAAAATCCTAAGCAGCAAATGAAAACCTAAAATGAAGATTTGCACTGTTAAATACATAAACCTTTAAAGCCCCTAGAAATGCAGTTCCAAGGGAAAATTGGAGACAGATTCTTCAGCAATATCTGTTCCTCCGAACTCGTTTCCTGATCCAGCATGAGAGACACTAACAGCCAATGCTTTATTAAAATAATACTCTCTGCCAGTTGTTTCATTAGATGGAGAGGTATGGTTGGGGTACTAGGTGAGTGCTTTTGGAGACTGAAAGGGTTTGCATTGTAACTCATACCACATGGATTTTCCAAATAACTCCTTCCACAGGTTTCCTCTACATGTGCTTTCTTGCTCTGCTCCTTAACCTACCTCTCTTAAAATACCACTTTTCCATGAAGCAGTACCAATAACATTGTCCAGTTTAAGTGGCAAATTTCTAAACTCCTCTCCATAGCCAAAAAAAGGTAATTCAAAATTGCAAAAGATGCCCTCCTTTCAGACCCACAGATATTGCATCCCTCATTTCTGCTTTTCATACCCATGCAGTACTCCCACTTCAGTGGATTTGGGCTAGAGGGAGATCTGTGAGCTGAGATGAGCTGAGTTTTCCCAGAGAGAGGATCCCCAGCCTGCTGCCAGAGCTGGGAGAGACAGGAAGGGCCAAGCCGATGAGTAGGGCTCAGACAACGCAAGGCAGAGCCCTGGCAGATATACTCAGTTTTCCAAATTACCAACAGAGATAATGACTTTTACCTTGATAAACACTAAGAGGCATCTTAAAATGTAAATGGGAAGGGAACTGGATAATTTACCTTCATTTGAACTAATTTACACATAGGAAACATACATCAATTTACAAATACATTCAGCATCAGGAAATCAACACTTCTTCCAAGGAGGGGTTAATCCAAGGCTCAGGCCCTGCAGTCAGTCCAATTTTTCCACCAGAGACCTAACATTGCAGGACCAGTTTTATAAGTACATCCTCGATTATTCTAGATGTCCATGCCCCTGAGAATATAACTTAAAAACAAAATCATTAGCTTACACAATAAAAGTCCTTGAAAAATAAAGAAATTCTTGTGTACTACAGCTACGCTGACTTCCAAGCACAAATTCCTTTGTTTTCCTTAATGCTAGCTTTGGACCCTACCAATGACTCAAAAGGAGCTGCACTAAACTAATTGCATAACCTGGCAGCTCTCTGCAGTATGTCAACATTGCACAGGCAGGAAGGTAGCAAAGGCTAAAAGCCAGGAACCCAACTTTGGTGCAATTTACAGACAATATTGTACATATTACCATCTATTTTTCTTATTGTAAGTTTGATATTAAATTATCCAGACTTTCATAGGGAAAGCCAATTTTTAATTCTGCAAAAGCTGTTGTGGCTCAGTTCCACAAGGGCAAACCATGGGAATGGGACACGGTGGTTTCACATGGCATGGTATACAAGGCTCACAAACCTCTCGCGTGCATTGACCTCTATGTAAGAGTCAACCATGGAAAATAGTCTGTTTACAACAAAAGGCATCTGGTAACCATGATCATTATGCTCTAAAACTGAACATTTTAGATTTCTTAGCTCCCTCTTTTGTTCAGTTTTAGTTCTCATGCTTGCTGCTCCCTGCTCTGCCTTGTTCTTTTCTTGTGCATGTTATAACTCAGCATGACAAAAATCTTCGTAGTTAATCACACCAATGATTTTTTTAAACACGTGAGTGTTATTAGTTTCACCAAGAAATAAGGTTCATAGGTATATTTTTAATTCATTTTTCAAATCATTCCACCAGGCAGCTACCCTGCTTCTTCTGCAGTGATAAAGCTCACAACTTGCTAGCCTGGGAACTCAAGGGAATTGTCTACTTGAAAGTAGAGCCAGAACTGCTAAATATGGATTCATATCTAGATATTGAAACTATCCTGCTTCCCAAACGTTGGCTGCTCATGCAGGCTTTACTTAGACTTCAGGTTCCTCTAACATGGTGGTGGTGCTCAAAGGCACACTGACGGCAGGGTCTGTACCCATGAAATTAAACATATTTTCTCTTTTGTCCTGGAGGCTTCCTTTAAAGTTACTGCATGCCAGCACTCTGGAGTTAAGTAAAAGATGTACAACTTCTGAAGAAAAAGAATAAATCCCTCATTATGAAACTGGCAGGCAGAATGACTGAAATTCCTTATAAGATACTACCCTGTGTTCAAGATTTTAAAAGGTAAGGCCATAGACATCCAAAAATAAAGTTTCTTCAATACATTCACAAAGAGAAGAATAGACATTTTAAGATTATGTGTACAAAGAAGAATCTGTAGACCTTTCAATATTGCTGAATTTAGGATTTCAGCACCCTAAGACACCACTGTATCTACATAGGTGCAGTTACCCCCGTGTAACACAGTGTACAGACTCTACAGGCATGTGAGAAACTTTATGAATTAGTGTATGACAGATGTGGCTTAGTCAGGATCAAACAGTAACTTTAAACATGCCACAGGCAGTCCTTCAGAGATGCCACTGTCCCACACCCTTTATTTAAGAACAAGATTCAGGATTCTGGCATCTTGAACTTTAAACCTGCTCCTAAACCAGGCATATATTGCTAGGACAAGACATAACTTTACTGTATTATAATTCAGGAATGTAATACAAATTTTATTCCAGCAAGAAAGTGGAAAAGCATGTTTCCACACTCTTTAGTGTGTTAGCTTCCATGTTCTTTAGCAAGTTACTCTCTGGATCGCCACAAGTGCAGAGCCTCCCTGTTAGCTGAGTTGGACACAGACAAACCCAAAAGGGATGCTGCTGCTAACCCCAGGTCTCCTCTCCACGCGCATGGCAAGGGCCGGCGCTGCTTCTCTTGTGTTCACTTTCCACTCAGGGAAATACTAATTGTCTTTTAAAAATCTCTATAGTATTTTGTCAATATTTTTTTATTACAGCAGAGTATGTATAAATATTTTATTGTAAACCAAGGGCCTAAAATAAACAGTTTAGTAAATAGTTATTACATTACAAGGAAAAACATCTGTGGTAACTGTTTTCCATGTAATTATTCTTGCTATTTTACATTAGCTCTCAATGTGAATTTCTTTGGCTCTAATGTTTCACTTGTTCTAAATCTTCCTCCTTGTTGCTATTATTAAAATCTTAAAAAGGTGCCAAATCTTAAATGAAGGAAAAAAAAAAGATTCGCTAGAAATTATTCATATCACAGTGAGCCTCTACTAAACCTGGCAGGGGTGCAATATTTTCGGTGAAATTAACATAAAATATACAACTGCAAATTATCCAGGAAATAGCTATGTTCTTTACAGTGCGCATTTACATTTGGTAAAAAATGTTCTACTTATCTGTCTTGCACAAAGCTCCAATCGCTTCCAGAGGCAGTTTTAAAGGGATAGCAATAGCTCTGCACAGGGAGCACGGTCCTTACAGCAGCTGTAATAAATAGCTGGGGGGAAAAGTGACCTTCGATAATTACTGGAGGTGACAGTCAGTGCTGGACATTCCTTGTTGTGAATACTAACCATCTAATTTTAGATATATTTCCCTTTTGGTACGCTGGATGGATTTCCTCTCTTAGGCCTAAGTCCTTTCTACTAAACACAAGAAAAACTGTAATACCATGTAAAATGCAAATTTTGCTGTAAATATTTTATAAAATTGTTGCATACATCCCAAAAGCTATAGGTCTTAATTGAGAGCAGGCTATTTTTCCAGTCAATATATGGAAATGGAAAATGCTAATTCATGTTTTTCTACTTATGAAAAACCCTAGAGAATGGCAAAACCACAAATGCACTCACTTTAATATTATAAATATAATTTGGCTCCCTCTTTGCAGTCCCTGATGTCCTGGCTTTTATCTCCCAATGGCTGCAGAGGAAGAATCAGAGAATCGCTTTTACATCCCCTGCGCAGGAAGTTCCCCCCGCGTGCTGCCAGCTTGGCAAAAGAGCAACAGCCTCAGCTCACAAACACAGCAAACAGGAACTGAAACAAGAAATTCCAGTGCTCTTACACAGGAAACAAGCCCCACACCACAGCAAACCTGCTCAGGATGAGCAGTGTGCACAGCAGAGCTGCCACCACCACGGACCAGCTGGGTGGAGAAGAGGGGCTGCCCCCACGCTGTCCCCCAGCCCCATGGCAATGCCTTGCATTTATTTTTCTCCCTTCAGGGCAGCCAGAGGCTCAGATAATAAAGCCTGGAAACAGTATCTCACAAGTAGTACTGAATATGACTGAAAGTCATTTACCCTGCTCCAGCGCACAGTTACTTGTGCTTGCCTTTTTCCATCCACTTTTCATTTCCTTGTCAAGGAAAAGACTGGGTTTTGCATCTTCTAGAAGATAAATCATTAGGCTGTTAAAGTTAAAACTCTCCAAAGGTCATTGATGCTGGCTTTGAAGAGTGAAAATGATATTATTCCCCACTAGACTTTTAATCTCCTGATTAGAGCTAAAGTTAACATGGCTGTTTCATTTTCTACCAGGCAAGAGTAAACTCATTTTTTCTTTCTCTACCAGAATACTTAATGGCATCCTATCTTGATGAGCAACATCTCATAGTTAAACAGTACGAACAATGGAAATGCAAAATACTTTGAAGAGGGGATTTGAATTTTTAAATGCTATTGATTAACCATGAAAAGTCTTACAACATGCAGCACAGCAAATGTGGAAATCCCACATGAGTCAAAGGCCCTACTCTTGGATGGCAAAACTGCAGTCCTTGCTGGCATGGTAGAGGGACAAGGCAGAGGAGGATCCATTTCTTCCCAGTTTGAGCTCTTACTCCAACGTCCCCTAAAACTTACCCTTAAAAACATTTTTGAACCCAGTAATGCACATGAGTGTGAGTGGGAGCCAACATGCCAGTAAGAGCTACATGCCTGAGTGAAAACCACCCCCTTAGGCTCCTTACGGATACTTAGATTTGTGAAAACCTTGGAGAACAGTCCATGGAGCAAGAATATACAGGTGCATACTAGTCTCAAAACCTCCTGTACAGCATTCAGTATTATTATAGGCAGACACATGGAAAAAAATTCAATTTTCTTCATTCAAGACAGACTCTGATAACCAGCTAGTAAAACTCAGACTATAATTTCTTATTCAGTGTTCCACATGAGATGCATTTTGCTGAATTTAACATGTTTTGCTGTTAATGGATTTCACAGTGTGTTGCCATTTTTATACAGCTGTCCAAATAAAATGTTTTGTACAATGATGTGCTCTTACTGTACTGCTAGCTTGCAAATGGCAGCCACTTCCCCGGTGTAAGCCTTAGGAAAATGGGAAAACTCTTTCACTAGACCATTTAAAATACATATTTTCGGTCTCTAGAGTTCTTTCCTAAAAAGTCATGTTCAAACAAGAACAAAGATGCAAGATAGATATAATTACACCTTGTACATTTATGGTCTGATAGTATTTCCAGTGGAAGGAAAAATCAAACTTCAATCACTTGTTAATAATAAAAGAGTATCAAGTCATAGTTTTAGGGGTAACAGAGCCACACCTTTGTGTTAGTTGAAATCAGTCCTCATAGACTGCATGACAAATGTCTCTTCTTTAAAACTGCAGATTGATGTTCAGATTGCAGGGACTACAAGTGCACAAAACACAAACCACTCAGCAGTTAATGTTATGGGGAAGTGCCTGTGCTGAACTCCAGCACTGCTAACCCTCACCATCTAGAGCTGCTTGGCAGTGGAGCATTTACAAGAAACTGTACATTTCTCTTTCCAAACAGGAGGTTCAAAACATACATAGTAAGTTTTCCCCACATCAACTCTACATGGACTCTTCGGCAAACACTTATAGACAGAAATCTCCCACAGTCAAAGTGTATGATGGTACCTGGGCATCAGATGCCCTTGCAGGGGATATTAACACCACTAACATTCTCACAAAGACAAAAAAATCCATACAAGTTTCAGTGAAAACATTAAAAGAGCTTTCCTTTTAATAATGTTTCAATAACATATTTAACTTTTCCAATACCTCAAGTATTTTTGTAGTATTGGATTCCTGTATAACTATGAGGCAGTACAATATGATTCCTTTTCTTTTTTTAAAAGCCAAAAGAAAATCAGAAAAGAACTACAGGCTGAAATGCCAGACCATTCTTTTTGAATTATTGTAATTACAAAAAAAAAAAAGAAAAAAGTTCTAGATTATTTTTTCACTGGGTTTTTTTTATTTTTCTTTGTTGAACTAAGCCAAAAGACACATAACTTTAAAAGCCTTAGATTTTAAAAAGTGAAATTGCCCATTTAGATTTTCAAATGGAATACAAAGGAAACTAAGTAAATAACATCTCATGATTTAAATTCCTCATCTTTTTAAAGTTCATCATTCAAGTTTAATTAAGACACTGTTAGTTTCATTTTCAGATACATTAGAATTAGCCTTCAAAGAAAATTCTATTGATGTTCTTTAAGTAAAGGCACAGCTATTACTACTCTTAACAGATTTTACAGGTATAAGGAAGGCTGCCTTGCTTTCCTTTTTTTCACCCCCGAACCTAGATTTTTCTTTTAAAATATTGAATATAAAGTTGTTACAGAATTTTTTTTTTTTTAATAAAAAGGGAATTTCTTGACTAGAAAGTTAAAGAAGAAGAAATTGTCACTGAAATACTGCTCTTCAACTTCAGCTATCTGTATCTGGCCCAGCTTGAATCAGTTACTGTTCATTGCATGAGGTTTCATCATTTAATTTTTGTTGCCAATATTTTTTTCCTGGATATAACTCACAGTCATGGGGTTTAAGAAACATTTCTCCATACCCCAATAATACGTGATAGCTGATGCATGCAAAACACAGCAGCAGAGGACACACCAGTGGTGCTAGTTGATGTTGATCCTTTAAAACACCCAAACTCTGTCTGGAGCAAAACCTAAAACCAATGGATCTTCCTAGACTGAACCATGCTAAAAAACTTCCCTGTGAATACAGAACAGGATAAAGCCATCATAAAATCTAAACACTTCACAGTTACACCGTGTTCAAAAGATTTGGTCACTTTTAAGGCCCATGACTGTCCACCAGATGGTGGATGATGTGCAGCTGAAGGCAGCATTGAATTCTGCAGTCTTCTCCATTAATTCAGAAGGTGCAAAAGAAGACAACACTGGACCAAACTGGCTTTGGCCTGTTCCTACAGGAAGCAGGAGGTAAAAAGGTTCAACTCCTCCCTGTGGCATCAGACCCTCATTCACCCCATCTGTCCCTGGATTTGTGCAAGCAGGACGAACCACAAACACAAAGCAGAGACGTGCTCCCTGTTCTGGGCACTGGTGAGGCCAGAACTTGAGTCCTGTGTCCAGTTCTGGGCCCCTCATGATAAGAAAGACATTGAGGTGCTGGACTGAGTCCAGAGAGTGGAACAGAACTGCTGAAGGATCTGGAGAGTAAGTCCTATGAGGAGCGGCTGAGGGAGTTGGGGTTGTTCAGCCTGGAGTAGAGGAGGCTCAGGTGAGACCTCAGCACTCTCTACAACTCCCTGAAGGAGGTTATAGCCAGGTGAGGGTCGGGCTCTTCTCCCAGACAACAAAGCAACAAGAGGAAATGGCTTCAAGCTCTGCCAGGGGAAGTTCAGGTTGGACATGAAGAAGAATTTTTTCATTGAATGGGTTGTCAGGCATTGGAAGGGGCTGCCCAGGGAGGTGATGGAATCACCGTATCTGGAAGTGTTCAAAAACCATGACACTGCACTTAGTTCTCTGGTCTAGTTGACAATGTGGTGTTTGGTCAAAGGTTGACCTTGATGATAATGGATATCTTTTCCAACCTAAGTAATGCTATGAAATGGGTGAAAGAGACATCTATGGAACTACAGTGAAGTGTTTTGGCTTCCTATGGAGCTCCATCTTTTGAAGACCATGGTATTCATACCTATGATTTCTGAGTTTTTTCAGCTGTGGAAGGACAAATTTTTTTTCATTTATAAAACCATGATCTGCCAATTCTTTTGACATTACTGCAGGGAAGTCTGACAGAGACAGCCTGAAGCCCTCTTCCTCAAGCTTAGTATGCAATTATATAGTGGTTATTGGCTGTCACAAAAATGTAAGTTTTTAATTTTTTAACTAAAGAAATAAAATTTTCAAAATGGGACACAGTGAATTTGCTGAGTCAAAAGATTCAATTAAAACTCTTCTGGTTCTTGAAAAGGCCCAAAGCTGTCAAAAGTTACTGATAAACTGAATGAAAGGAAGTCTGTGACAAAACCTTGCTATACAAGGAAGCAGCACATCTGGTGCAAACTAGAGAGACCAATTGTGCAAAGGCCTTACATGTGCCAGGAGCCTTGAAACACAGTTTTTAAAAAATAAAAAAAAATGGTAACAGCCTTAAATAGTTTACAAGGGCTTCCTTCGTGGGGATCACTTGAAAGGAACCTCAGGATAGAAAGTTTTCCTCCACATATGAAAAAAATTAAAAAAGGTGCCACTACCCTAAACAGACAGAGCACCCATAGAGGCTGTGTTTGATTTGACTTACTTGCCAGTTAGGACAAAATAGAAATACTTTTTAAGGGTCATATCAGTTGGTAACCTCTTGTTCTAGGAGACCAGATTAAATCTTTCCCAAGGTTAAGGACGCTGTTGAGTTTGAACTAAAGGCAACGGGCCAACTGTCTCTCTTTGAAGTCAACCAAGTAACAGGAGGTACAAATCTGGACCTTTAACATACGAACAAACCTTTTTTTCTCTGATAACGAGAGCCAGGGTTCAGCATATGTACACCAGTACCCTCACTGATTCAAAAGCAGAGGGTTGCTCCATAATCAAAAGAAGAGAAATAAACATTTTAGGTCCAGTGCTCAAAAGAACCGAATATTGAGCCAGATATTCAGAAAGAATGAAATACAGAATTTTATGAGTAGAACAGGAATTTAACTATAGATTACTACTATTATATACATCATTTTCTCATTTTCTTATGACTGGAAACAGTCTGGAACTTTGTCTAGATTTCCCCAAAGAAGTAAAAAGTATTTCATAACTCTGTCTTGGCTAATTCTTAGCTAATCCAGTATGGGTTTTTCCAGCTTCACTAAACATTCATTCCTTTGTTTCCTTTTCCCTTCTATTACCTGTCTTTCACAAAAAGGCATAAAGCTTTCTATTAGTCAAGAAAAGTAGTACTGGTACCCGATGTTTCTAAACCAATAAATTAATTTGGCAAATAAAAAAGACATGGGGGTAACAGATACTTCATCCAGACAAAACTGTTACCGGTTCATAAACTCTCATAAAGAAATCATCAGCACCTAGATTTTAAGGACAGAACTGGTACAGACAGTAGTCCCACAATTCACATGAGAAGAACATCCTGAAAACATTGTTTATACGAAGTCTGAAGACTACACCTAGAGATTGTGGTGGGTTTGTTCCCTCCTCCACTCCCAAGAAATATTCTGGTGTTTTTTCCTCAAAAGTAGGACACAGAGAGGTGCAGACTTCTCCACCAGAAAGTAGAGTCATTTTGCCATCTGCAGGGAAAACCCAAGCTCCATATGGTGAGGACCTGTTTTCTTTTCCATATTCAAGATCAGCAAAGAGGGGCTAAGAAATTGTTTGCAAACTTAGAAATACAGGGCCCCACGCAGATAAAATACCTGAGAATAAGGCAGAAAATATCTCTGCAGACTTTTAAATACAAACATACAACAGTTTTTAAATTTAACAGCATTAGTAAAATGATGACCAAGTTACACATTCAGAAAAATTACTTCTACACAGAGCAAAGTTTACTGAGAAACAGCACTTTTTGCTACACTACCTAACTGATGTTGAAAGAGTGGGGCTGGATTGGGGTGCTTGCTAAAGATAACTTTGAAGAAATATCACACTTAAAACTCAGACTGACTGCAGAAAAGGTGTTTTATCAACTGCTCCCTTTATGAATAAATATGAAACTACCAGGAAAATGTTTAAACAGGTGTAATCATCACTGCATATGAAAATTGAGTTTGGAGGCTGTAAGGAATCTTAACACGGTTAAGAAAGAATGAAAGCAATGTAAAAGTGTGATCACAGCCGATTATGCATGTATCATGCAAAACAGGAATGTTGTCATAGCAGCTATAAAAATGTCAGTGAAAACTGAACTACTCTTACCGAGTTGTAAATGAAATGAAAAATGCAAAAGGAATATATGAATGAATACATTAAGGGAAATGTTATTTCTTTCCTGATAGATAAACAAGGAAAAAATAAATAAATTCTCATGAAATTGAGGGATTTGTGTGAACGAATATGCATAGATAACAACTGCAGGAGGCCACCTATGCACAGTACAACTGGATAAAATTATTAACATTTTGCAGTGTTAGAAAGGAAGGAACAGTAAAAACGTAGTGTTTTGAAAACAGTTTCAAAATAAGAAACCAATTAAGTAATACTTATATGAGGGGCCAATGTTGCTTATACTAAAGGGAGCTGCTTCGGTGTGTTAGCAATGGCAACTTGGCTTTCACTCTTAAAAAGTGTGGCTTATAAAATAAAATATTTTTAGCCTTTAATATATTATACTAATTACAACATTTAATTACTTACACAAGTGGTTAATGCTAAAAGTAATGAACACACAAAAAAAAAAAACCAAACCAGGGCTTAGAGTTAAATAAAATAGCAGGAGGACCTTACAGACATGAGTAGATCCCTCTACCCAAGGGCCCGAGCCAGCAGCAAGCCCCACTCAGAATCTGACTGGCACTTGGCACATGCTGGGATTGAGGCTCTCATGGACATGTGGTGACGCTGTGCATGTTCTTCATCTCTTAAGGTAAGTACACTTAGCTTTTTTTTTCTTTCCTAAAATTAGTCTTTCACAATAGGCAGACACTGCAGAATGAGTCTGGTACATATTGCCCATTAAAGCAAGTCCACATAGAACTGGATATTGAAACAAGCACTGGGTAACCTGATGAAGGTTGTACCTTCATTTCCTCATTAAAAGAGCAATAACTTGGAATATGCTTTACAAACATCAAATTAAAAAAAAAATATTTCTGAGTTCCCAATGTGTTCATAATTAATTCACACATTCAGCTGTTGAGTCCAGAAATATGTTCCTGTTGATAATCTGCAAGTAATGCTTCAAAAGCAATCTGGCATATAGTTATTTGTCTTAATGCTTGAAAGCTATTACCAAGATAGGGCTTTACAAAGTCATCATCATCTCGAGGATGCACAACCTTTAACTAACAGCAGTGCTAAGATTGAAGAGTTTCCCTCCAGAACTAGACAGTTTTGTCTCAGGACACAAAGTCACAACTGTATGTTACTGGAAGGGAATGGATTTACCAAACTGAATCACAGAATCACTCAGGTCAGAAAAGACCTCTGAGACCATTGAGTCCAATCTCTGACAGAACACCACCTTATCAACTAGACCGTGCCACTAAGTGCCACGTCCAGTCATTTCTTGAACCCAAACAGCACTCTTAAACTTTAAATCAATTAGAATTCAAGTACTTTGTGAAACAAAATGTGCAGGAAAAAGTAGGAATGTTAAAAGAAATAAAGCTGCACTTCTCCCAATATTGACCACATTTATTTCACATCAAATAAAAGATGTTTTATTTTAAGAGAGATTCTGAGAAGCGCTTGCTGTCCTCAGCTCCATGAAAAAGATGAAAAACGCTTCACAAGATCAGGCCTGAGTATCAGAAATGCTTCCCATCCTCATCAGAGGCACCCAGGGCTAATCTCTTTACATGTATAAAAGTCAGTTCTGCAAAAATGATCCCTACCTACATCCTCATCACACAGTCAGGCACTCAGAATCTACTGTGACAGGCAGGAGTTCAAGACCATTCAAAATAAGTCCAAATTCTTATTCATATAATATATAAATTGGCAATTTTGTTAAGATCTGAATTTTTGAAAACTATGAAACATAAATCAAAAGATAAAGCTGTTTGCTTCAATTTTTAAACAGAAGCAGAAAACATAACTGGGAATATATGGATTTGTGCTTGATTTTTAATACTATCTCAATCCCTTCACCGCTCTGCTGGTTTCACCTTAGTGATTGAGCTTGGTATCAACTGCTAATTTTTCCAAACATAAAATCAGCTTTCTAAATTGCTGCTTTTTAGAAAATTATTTCTGCAGTTATTATTTCAGTTTGACCTCTTACAAACACTCAACTTACTTAACAAATTTTGTTTGTTCACAAAATAACAAACCTATAGTTGGTAATTTTTTTGTTTAGATTACTTGTATGCATTTGAAAGAAATGTCACAGTGGATGGATGTTTCCCCTCCTCTAAGTCTGGCAGAGTGTTTCCAGAACTTGAAACATGATCTCCAAGGGCAGGAAAGGTAATTAAGATCCTAGGGAATCCTACACTACATACAATATATGATATGGCATGGCTTAGGGCAGCACTCAGAAAACTCTCCGCATTCCTCCAACCACAGTGTTTGACTCAGTTGTCCCCATCACATCAAACAGGAGGTATTTATCCAGACTGCAGTTCAAGAACCAGGCCATGGAACAATTTCACTGTGACTTCTGGAAGCTTTCCCTTCAGCACTCCCCTTCATCCCCAGTGGCTCCCAAAGCACAGACACCACCTCGTGCTTCACATCACATACAGCAGCACACCCAGCTTGGCCCCCTCCCTCACTGCTCACCAGTGTTCATATGGGAATCTTGACTGGGAGCACTGGCAATTGCACCAGTAAGGACAGGAGTGGCACCAGGGCAGGGCTCTGCCAGGCTCCAAGGACTCAGACAGCCTCCCATGAGCCCACAAATGCTTACACTTCTTTGGAGCCAGAGGCAGAAGGAATGTTAGAGCAATCTCAGTGTTAGAGCACAAACCAGGATTCATTATGTTCCCTATTCCAGCACTAACTGAGCCCCAGTTGAGTTTTCTGTGAATGTCTGCTAGGACAGAATGGGAGAAAGAAAGGTTGGGCAGTTGCTCCTCTTCTTTGAACATTACATGGAAAACATCCCCCATCTAACTGAAACAGAGAGAAGTATTGCTGTGTCCACTTTTCTTACCCAAACAGCTGAGACCTCTGGCGGTGATCCAAATGTGCTTTCCCTTGATACTGGGTGACCTGACCCACTTGGAGAAGAGTCTATGGAATCTTGCGCCCCCTGAAAAATATTAATTAGGGCACCCAGCCTGGCTGTGGAACAGCACAGCTGTAAAAACCCAACAGGAAAACTATGGTCCTAATGCTCATGCTCCCTGCAGAGGGCTCTGAGCGGGTTTCCCTTGGCACTGCAGGATGGGAGCGGTCACTGCGCTGGTGACTCCGTGATGGAGACTGAAGTTCCAGGGCTCCCCCATCCCCGGGGAGAGGCTGCACTGACAGATTTCCACACTTCTGGCTGCTGCCACGGCTGCTCAGTGCCCCCTGTAGAGCCCACAGCCGTGTACGCCCATCCTCCCCTGCATCTAATAGAGACGGCACATCAGAGGCAGTGGTAGGTGGGGAGATGAGGGGGAGAAGCTTTAAACATTGCCAGGTCAGCGCAACAGGAGGTAAGCAAGTACAGAGGATGCAAGAACTACTGAAAGTTTTTGATATAGTCCCAGGTGGACTCCCCAATGCCTGTAAATGTTTCAAAGGGGGATCCCCTTTCTGTGGGCATGGAAATGTTTCAAAGGAGCCCCAATCGGTGCAATGTTTCAAAGACCACAGCTCTCTAAAAATTCCAACCTGAACTGCCCCCCACCCCCAGCTGAAAATCTTCCTAAACAGATCCCTTCCTGGTTAACCCCAGCTGAGGAGGTCTGTTCTGCTGCACAGAGCCCTCCTACAGACCCTAGAGTAAACGGGAACAAAACATCTCCCATTTCCCTCCCCTGGGGATGTACCCAGCCTGCTCCTTCCCTGGGGACCCCACGCAGGACCCAATGTGCCTCTGTGTTAGTGCACAGGATACGAAGGGCTACAGTGCAGAAGGGTAATTTTTCAAAGCAATGTGTGGGAGTAGCACTGGAAATTCCCTGCATAGTGCTTTGAAAAAAAATAACCCCCCTATCTCCATGAATTATGATCAGGGCCTCTGACTCCAGACTGAGGAGCTGAGAGGTTGAAGAGGGAGGCACAGCCAACTTAACTGGATGCAGTTTTTAAGACTATGATGTCTAAAGTAATTGAATTCATTAATCATACTACAGACATTGATACATAACAGGTAGAGGTGCTACAGAGCAGGGATTCCTTTGTTGACAGTCACTTGAGCAGAATAAAACTGTAAGCAAGTGCTTAGGATATCTCAAGTATTGATTTTGTGTTTCTCAAAGTATGAGAAGAAAGTGCTGTGGAGAGGTCTTGGATTATCAAAGCCAAGGGATTTTTTACCTAAAAATTACATGTCAAGGCTAACTTCATTGTCTTGGCTCACCTCAAATTCAAAAGAGAGATAAGAATCTCTCCCTGGAAATGCTTATCCTACTCAAACTCTTATCTTAGATTGGTATCAATCATTCATTTTCCCCAGACAGCATCCCAATGACTATATTAAACTAGACGCCTTAACTTCAGACAGATACAAGTTCATTGAGATAAGACCAGCTCTAAGCCCCTGAGGACACACAGTCTGAGGGCAAGCTCCCCTTGTCCCCTAAACCCCTGTATGTTCACCCTGAGATCTGTGTTCCCCCAGCACAAATCCCCATCTGCAGATTTAAACTGACAATGATGACATTAATAATCCCTGTGAAACATACCTCATCTGCAGAAACAGCTATATTAGTTTCTTTCTCTCTGTGCCCATCCCCAGACCATACCTCAGCAAAGCAACATGAAAACATGCCACCATAATGGAATAATCACTCATTTTCTTACCATGTCCTGGCATTTACAATGCTCGAGGTGTACAAAACTGGACCCACATGCACCTTTGTGTTTTTATAGAGTTCTTCTATATATGTATAATAGCTTACGTACAGGTTCAAGGGAACAATGGGTACAGTTCTCTTAGCAGCACCACACTTTTCTCAGCCTCCTAGGCCTTCTATTCCTGTTGTTTTCCAATAGTACGAACAGGGAGCCTTGTAAGGTCACGTATACCATTGTGTATTATTCCAGACAGCATTAATGTGAGGATATACATACACTACACGATTCAGCCAGTGGAAAATGAAGAAATCATATCTTTCCAAAAGAAAAAATAATTCCCCTCTCAAATCAAGCAAAACCTTAACTCAGTATTTCATGACCTTTGTATTTAAAAATCATTTATTAGCTATTGGATCACAAATTAAGTTGAAACAAGTGCTAAGCTTGCCTAAGGACTTCTTTCTTAAAAAAATCTAGGGGGGAGGTACATTAAAATCACTATGCTTCAATTAACAAAGATCTCACTCTTCAAGCTTGCAAACAAGAGATTACATTAGCACCTGCTACAAAACCAAACATTTTTAGATATCTTCATCTTAACCTGCTTGACATTAACTGAAAACTCCTGTCTAGCTCTTGGATGAAAATTATTGTGAGTAAAATGTGTATTTTTCATTTGGGGGTGAGGGTTTGAAGACTGTCAGTCTAAATTTCTCTCTCTGGTATTTATGCATAATCCACTTCAAAGCTAATAGGAGTTACATACTTGAATTGATGGGAGAATAATTTCCTAACATGGAATTGTCGAAGGAAGGCCATCATGCTTAGGGGACATAAATGCTGCATGTGAATGTACGAGACACACTGTACTGTAGGGTCCTTGAGGGGTCTCATCCAACACGTGCCTACAGTGGCATGTGAAAGTAACTCCTTGTGGTCCACACATCAAAATAAACTGACCTCTTGGGCCAATACATATATTTATAACATCTGTACAGACAGGAAAAACCTTTCTTTGTGTTCTTCAGGAAAGCAATCATACAGCTGCAGAAGAAACACAACCCATCAGATTACAATGATGCTTTTACTAACTCCTGCAACAGGACTGTCAGAAAGGCAGAAAGCACTGATTTTCAAAACACTTGTATGTCTGAAAAGTTAAACTTCCTGAAGTCCAGAATTGTTGGGAAAAGTAGAAAAAACCCACTGAAATAACTCTGTAAGTGTTTGTTTTGACAATGTTCCTCAGGAATTCACCACACTTAGCTGGGAAAATGCTAGCAGTTACATCTATTCAATGTCATGACATACAAAATTGAAATATAATTGCTCCTAAGTGGTTGACAACTGGCAAGTACTTTTTACACAGATAGAGAGAAATTTATGCTATCAAATGGAAGACACTGTCAAACGTTTGATTTTAATATAAATCAAAATGCTACATGAGGGCTCAAAAGGATAAGGGAAAAAACCTTAGCAGTAGCACTCTTATAAGCACATATTTAAAAAGCTTTGAAGTGAAGAATCATTACATCAAAATCATTTTCCTTGAAAAATAAAAAAATAAATTACAGCATGAATATTAACAAGTTATTCAAATAGTGAACTTCAAAGAGTAGCAAAAAACAAGCAGCCAATGAGTGGCCCAGTGTAAAGAATGTCTTACCAATCATATGGTTAGCGACATGGATTTGTATCTCTCTCTCATTCTCAAAGGTCATCTGGCACTTGATGCATTGATAGGTCTTTTTCTGTTTAATAACCAAAAAGAGATTAGAGAAAACTGCACTGTAGCATAAGGCAAGTGTGATCATGAATATAGCGTGTTACATGCTTCAAATTTCCTCCACTGAGGTCTATTTTGCTTATATATCCACAGGCCAGGCTTTTCTGGGACCATAAATACAACCTCTAATTAACAACCTGCTTTAAGAGAAACTTTAATTTCAACTTTAAAAATTTCAAATGATAGCACTTGAAAATCTGAGTACTTGAGCCATAATGAGATTGCTCCTGTCATTTAACCCACTGCAATACAATTCCCACAGAGTGACATAAGAGACAGAAAAGTAACTGTTTTCAGATTAAGATCAACTTTTCAAAAAGTTTCCCCTTTCATTAAACTCAAAATACAGTAGGTAGAGCACCCATAGTTACTTGGGGAAGGAAAGAAAAAAACGTATTTTGTATCGGTCTCCCATCAGAAATCCTGGGAAAACTGCATTACCACAAAGAACTGTGTCCTAGCACAATCTGTTTATATTTTCTCCATCTCAAAGTCATACCAGGGAGGCCTAGCAGCAGAAGTCAGGAGACAGTGTGAAGAGGCAATTACATGAACCATTTATTCAAACAGGGAAAATGGGGTTTGCACTCAGATTGACAGTGGTGCGTGTACTTGTGCAACATGACAGGAAAAAATCCAAGAAACCGTTTGCAGAAATTAAAATGGATGCTGACAAGTTAGACATGCAAGGCAGAAAAAGAAAAAAATAAAACATGAAGACTAAGCTTTTGTACACTTGCAAAAACCCTTCTTTTTCAAATCAGGAGTACAGTGCTTTGGTCTAAAGTACATGCTCATTTACTGCACAAGAATATGCAATCTAAATAGACATCTTTTTATGTGTAATTTAGAAAAATTGGGCCTTTTGTGCCTCCTTCTTTATGGAGAATAATTTCTACTGCAACATTTGCCACTAGGCAGGAGCATGCAGTCCATACCCTTATGGCTCGGGCTGATGGCAGAAGATTGCACGTGACATCTCGGCACACTGGCCACAAGCTCAGCTGGCTGAGCAGTGGGCGACAACCCCAAGCCAACAGCACTGAGAAACCCAACTCAGTAATCAACAACATCTGAACTTTCCTGAGGAAAATATTTTGGGGGTATTTTTTGTGTCCTTTTAGATGCAGATTACTTTTTCTTACAGCCTCCACCCCACACCCAGGCATAGAATCCCATTTTTAGGACAGCAGTAGTAAGTCAGAAGTTTTGAGTTAAACAGAGGAGTTGCTGTCACCCCCTCTGTGCATGGGATCCAATTTCCTCCAGCACCTGCTGAGGAAAGAACAAATTAGGTGCTGCCAAGAGCTTCTTAACTACTTCCCGTGTCATCAATGGCAACAAGTTAGCCTGCTGGAGGTTAATGAACATTCTGTAATACCATAATAGAAAATGCACCAGTCTATGGATGCTATGCATATTCCAGGAATTCCGTATGCAGAATGTGTTTGCACACAGGCAGGGCTTTCTAGGCTAAAATAACAATGGGTGATTAACATGATAATAGGAAGAAGGCTATTCTCCATTGGCTGAAAGCTAACACAGCCAACCACATAAAAGGAAATAGTTTGGATTGGCTAGTTATCCCTAGGCAGCTCAAGAAAGTATCCTCCTGGAGTCCATTCGGAAATCAAGGCTGTTAATGGAAAAGCAGCTGGATTTCTGCAGCACTCTTTCTGGGGAATCTATTCTGGCAGACCAGCACAGCACACACACACATACACATGTCCTCTCAAACTCATTGGCATACACATGCTGAGGGCTTCTAACTTGAAAAACAAAACAAAACATAACCTTGTGAGAGAAAAAAGGGATTGGACAGTGACTGATTCATGTGGTCACATTTGAAACTTTCCTCTTTTTTAAAACTTCAAAGTGACGTTCTGTGCCTTGTCCAATGCTTATCTCCTTTATGAGAGTTCCCTAAGTAACTAGCTAAAGAGGACAACATTCCAGCCTGACTCTATTTCAAACTTTTAAGGTTATATTAAACACAGACAAATGATTCATTTTTTAATTGATTCGGTGCTTCTGAAAACTACTTACTAACAGATCTGGAGACAGGATGTCTTTGTTTATCTACAGGCCCAGTGCAAACTCCTCCACACCATTTCACAAACTTGTAAAACACTCGGCTTGGCATGACCACCCCTCAAAGCAGATGGCAGATTTCAGACACCCTCTGAATATTACCTTCAGCCTCAACTGAGACCCATGCATAAAAAAGAGCAGCTTAACTGAGGTGATGGCTGCTGTGATAGGGCACTCTACTTGTTATGGAGTGAAGTTAATAAACAGCCTCATACAAGTCTCAAAATAACTGTAGCCAGATTCGAACCCAAATGTACATGCAAGAGGTGGAAGAGGTGATTTTTTTGGCTCATTAATTACTGTCGTCAAAAGAATGTCACAAAACATACTTCCATTATCAGTAAATGGGAAGCACTAGTCTAAATACAAAGTTGTGTTAGTTGTGGTACCAAATATGATCCTTTACTATCATTTTTCTGCTTCATGAATATTATTAATAGATCTGATTTTTTTTTCTGAAGTTTTATCTTCACAAGGTGTGACAATAATGATGCCCACTCTCTGAGAAGCTAACAGATCTAGGTGATGGCATCTAGGTGACAAAAGAGACCAGATGAGCAGGCCTTCAGCTGAGAGCTCAACCCCTATTCAGTCAAGATATTTAATGCTAGTCTTGGCACAAAATTGTAGTAATAATAACAGAGGGTTCTGTTTTCTTTTCTGAAGTATCTATTGTTCCCCTGGGTTTTCCAGACTATCCTCCTTTAAATCTGGAAATGGTTTCCTGTTCTACAAAGAAAATACTCCTCCATTCAAGTGGATTTACAAGGGAAGAGAAGGGGTGTGGGGGAGGACAAAGAGAAGGAACTGAGTCCAAGAAAGTGTTCAGGAGAAAAGGAACTGAGTAAAGGAACACAATAGAGTTCATTCTTCCAATTTTCTATGCTGCCTCCTTTGCTTCTTCAGTCCAAATAACCTACGTGGGCTAAAAATAGTAACACCATTCAAGATGAAAACTCAACTGAAATCTAAGCATTTGGCATTGTCAATGTTAAACAAGCATTGTTCTTGATACCTGTTGTACAAATAAGGAGAAATCTGTGTAAGAGAAAGAACAGCTTAAAATGTGGCTGTGTCTAGTACTGGGAAATGAAGAATCTCAATACTAAGCAACTAGTCATGTTCCTCAAGTCATGCACATTCCTCTGGAAAGGATGTGAAAAGGAATTAATAAAACGTATTCAACACTGAACCTGCCATGCACAGAAATATGTTCAGAAAAACAGGAAAGCATTACCTCTGATGAGATCTTAACAGAATAAAAAAAGGTCTTGAAAACTACACATGCACCAGACACTGAATGGTACTGCTACTAGTGCTGCTCATCTGAAAGAAACTTTTCAGTCCTATCCAAACAAAATAGCTCATGTAAAACTATAACAATTAAACACAAATTGAAGTTAGAGCAGTCTTTTACTATGAAAATGTATTGCATTTATCCCCCTTAGTGATGTTTCTTACAGAAGATCATTGATGTGAATTAAAATCTCCTAAAAACAAATCCTCCAGAGTGGTTGTTGCTATATATATAAAGCAAAAACCTTGTCTGCCTGTGAATTTCTCTTACTGACCAACATGATTGGATCCTAGGTAGGCATCCAGAAACAAAGATGATCAATGCCCAGATATTTCTTCCTTTTTCTGTCCCATACGAAAATGTGAAGAAGACAAAATGCAGCAGGATTTTTCAAGGGTTATGTGCTTTCTTTCATTCTTATGGAATAAAAAAAAACATATTCCGTAACTGCCAAGCACTTCTGAGAGCTTTTCAATGCTCATTTAGCTGTCTCCAATTGATTTTCAGAATAAAACATCAAAAAATTAAAGAGTAAAAAACCAAAACAAAATAGAACAAAATAGTCATACTTCCTTTGTGGTGCTATATCCACATACAAACATAAACTTATATACCTGCAGGAAAAAGGAACTGTTCTCCTGTTCTCTTTTTTTCTTTCTAAATATTCTTTATTCATTAAAGGCTAATATTTGTTTTCTTCCTTTCCAAAAATCTAATCTGCCAGTGTTTTCCTTCTGACTCTACATCATCCTAATCATCAACTGCTTTTCCATTTAAGAAAGAAAAATCAATAAAGTGTTTGAAAAAAGAAATTCAAAGGGGCTCAAGAAGTGGAGCAAAGCAGCTCTTCTCTGGACATGTGCAGACTACTTTACATGCACAGTGTGCTGAAGATTGCTTCAGTAAAGTGGCATTTCACCTGTGCACAGATGACAAGAGAGATCATGTTCAACCTGTTTAGCTTTGCTGTGAAGCCAATGAAGTTAAGAAATGCTGTTCTTGAAATACAGAGATACATCACCATTTAAAAGAGAGTATAATTCTTTGAAAATCCCTGTACTAGGCAGACAAAGGGCACTCATTGCCTTAAGAAACCTTAGTGACAAACCAATAGTTTTCAAGAGAACTGATATCAGAATTCAAGTCTTGTACCTATAATAAGAGTAAGATAATGAATTATTCCTAATAACAATATATCTATTCCTGAGATGCATAACATAAAGGTTTCTGATATGAGCATATGTGCAGGCCATAGACATGGATTGAAGGTACCGTTTGATATCATCTCAAGTGCTGATTTTTCATTATCTTCTTCAAAGGAACTCACAACTCTCCTCATGGGATGAAATCCAAAGCATTTACCTTGTTGAAGAACTTAGAACTTTCCCTGAGAGAACAAGTATGGAATCCGTCACTGACTAGAAAGAGTTAAAGCAAGAAATAAGACAGAAAATGGCAATGTGTTCTGCCAGCTGATAGGAAGGAAAAGGTAATACTGTAGGTTACAGGCACAGCAACAAGAATTAGCCCTACTTAAGAGAACAGACATGTTTTTAAATAATTTAGAAGTAAATAAAGACCTGAGAAGAAGGAAAGACAATGACCCAGCCAGAGCCTCAGCTGAACTCTCAGGAGGGATCACACCAAAGGAGGGATATTTCCATCCCTCATTCTTTTGTAAAATTAGGTATGAGTGCCTGGAGGCTTAGTCACATATTCACCACACCCAGAGGGAACAATATCCAGTTACTCTACTAACAGAGTCAAAAAAAATAAAAGACCTTAAACTTTCTGTGGGATTGGCTCAGGAGCCTGGGTCGGGACACTGAGGCAGAGCCAAGCTCCAGTGTGTCCATGCACAGCCCAGCTCGGCCGGACACTGTGCCGGACCTGGCGAGTCCTGCCGGGGACACAGCCTGCACCAGCTCTGCTGGAGGCATCTCTGCCTACATCCTCAGCACATTCTCAGGGTCTTCTCTTACTTACTGAGCCTCTGGTGTTCTAGTTGAACAGTATTTTCAGGTTCTTTTAATTCAGTAAGATGTGTTTATGGGTGCTTTAATTAGCAGATTGACATAAACAGGCATCTACAGCTGGAATTATTCATTAGGAGTTGGGTGCCTAATTTCCTTAGATACTTTTGAAAATCTCACCCCATCATGTTTAATTAAAAATGTCAGATGATATCAATACTCAGATGTGTCTGCTGTTGGTCTCCTGAGAAGACTTCCAAAATCCACTTCTCATTCCATCTGTTCCTGACAGAGGAAGGACTGATTTGGCCCATTCTTGAACCAAAACGTCAACAAAGAATTTTAAAAGACTATAAACTGCAAATGATATTAATCTCCTGAGTAGGCTTCTGGAACCTTACTTGGATCTGCATGTTCCCAAGTAACTTGTAAACTAAGAAATAGGAAAGCAGGCTATCTGTGAACAGTCAAGGACAGCACGCTTACATGTAATCTGTATTAGACAACCATGTCCAGATTTGCTAAGACACCTACTTATCTTACAGAAGGGCCATGAAGCAGGTTCTTTTAAAATCAGACACATACACATGCATGCACAGACATCCACGTAACCTCAAACCATTCACTCTGACAGACATCCTTAAGGACAAGCTCTTCAGCATAGTGGTTTGTTTCAGGTGAGAATTTGGGGGGTAGGGTGGAATTCTCTACATGTTTCCTCAGAAGTTCCCATACCCTCCTGCTCATTATTATTTCCCTGGTAAAAAAAAAAAAAAAAAAAATTCTTCCTCAAATACAACAGATTAGGTGGGGGTTTTTGTTGTTGTTGTATTGGGTACTCAGCATCTCATTTTTTCATGAAATTCCCCCAGCTTTTCCAGATCTGCCAGTAGAACCAGAACTCATGGATAAACTCAATTCCACTGTTCAAATGTCTCAACTCTCTGTTGGTAAATCCAGGGCAGTTCTATGGTAAAAATCTGATGCACTGCCACTAGGAATCGTGGAGCCTACAAGGCTGAACAACCTCTTATTTTCCTATGAGCGTTACTCTACCCTTCCTCCTGTTTTGTTGGGTTTTTCAGTAGCACAAGTAATTTGATAAAGTGATGGTTTGACAGTTTAAAAAAAATCAGAGCAGTTCTCACATTGAAGGTCTATATTTTATCCCTCAGACATTTTAAAGTTCAGTTATACTTACTCTGGGAACTGGGGACGTCTGGGTACCTTTCCTTTGGCCACTAGTCTCGGGTGTCAGGTCTCGGTGGTCTACCTGAATGTGGCTCTCTAGGTCTTCAGCACTTTCAAATTTGACACTACACTCTGGACACCTCAGACTGCCACATGGCCTCTCATTCACCTCCTGTGGAGTCAAGCCTGACGACTGTCCATTCGTGCTCCTGGTCATGCACCCAGCACACAGGCCATAGGGAAGGCCGTTCACATCCAATTTTACCAAGTCCTGCTTATTCCGGAACTCCTTCAAGCACAACGCACACTTGTAGACTTTTTGCAAGGCCTGGCCATTGGGTGACGAGGTTGCAGAGTTTCCTGCCAATTTCTGCATATGGAATGTCCCATGAATTTTCAGCTCAAGGGTGGAGGTGACTGTCTGCATGCAGACAACACAGCGAAACCCAGTGAGGGAGTTTCTAAGATCTGGATGCATCTGGCAGTGCTCGATAAATTCCTCCTCACTCTGCAGCGGCATTTTGCAGATCCGACATGTCCCTGTATCCAAACTCTTGCTGTGAGTGACTTTGTGCTCCGTCAGGGTCAGGAGTGATGGGAAACGTTCCCCACAGATGGGGCACATGTAGTGCTTAGCTGGGCCTCGATGGGTCTGCATGTGCTCTCTCAGGCCATTTTCTGAGAAAAAGGTCCTTGAGCAGATATTACACTTGTGGCTACCTTTGATGAACTCTGCTTTCTTCCTAGAACAGTCATCCTCCCCAGGCCTGATGTTATGATCCCTCAAACGATGGTTCTGCAAGAGGACCTCCATAGTGTAGGCAGCCCCACAAATGTCACAGCCATACATGGGTTCAGAAGCATCTACATCATCCTCACTGGCTTCATGACTGTTGGAAGTATCTGGATTCTTCATCAACATGTTCTGGATATCTGTCCCTTCTGTCTTCTTATTTGTTGGGGTCATGCCATTAGCTGTACCATTCTCAGCGCTCGCATCAAAAACACAGTGTTTTTCCCGCAAGTGCTTTTCAAGCAAGATGATGGCATGAAAAGCTTTGCTACAAAACTTGCAGTTGTATTTTTTGCTGTGGGTTGTGATGTGGCACTGCAGTTCTACTTCTGTGCTAAAGGTCTCACCACAGAAGATGCATTTGTGAGACTTTGATGGATTCCCCAAGTGACTATGCTTCACATGGATCTGGAGATCCACCTCCTTCCTAAAATCCCAGTTACAAGCTGTGCAACGATACATCTTCTTCTCATTGCTATGCTTCACCGCCAGATGCACTTGGATAGATACCTTGGAATCAAAAACTTCCTGGCAAAGGGTGCAGTGATACAACACAAAAGTATGCATGTCCAACAAATGCTTCTGCAAATCATCCACTGAAGAAAACTGTTTGTCACAGCTCTCACATACATAATGCGTTGAAGTTGTCATGTAATGTACAGTGAGATGTTGCAGAAGAGACTCTTGGGAATCAAAGTCTTCTTTACACTGAGGGCAAGACTGTTTCCTCAACAGCAACTCCAAATGCAACTTTAAATGGGTTTGAAAACTTTCAAAATTTGAGAACTTCAGATCACACTGATTACATGGGTATTCACCATTAGACACTGAGTTTACACTAGCAGAAAGCCGCTGTCTTTTAGGGGATGAGACTTCAACATCAGAAGAAACTGGACTCTGCTCTGCTTTTGACTTCTTATTGTGTGCCAGAGGAATGTTCTTGTGGTTTTCTTTAATATGCTTTGTAAGCTTCAGGATGGAGCCAAAAATGGGGGAGTTTGTGCAATAAGGGCATGAATAAACTTCCATAAAAGACTGTGTTGGCTGAATGACAGGGGAATCCAATTTCGAATTTCCTACATTGCAGTGAGTCTGCTGAATGTGCTCAGTCAAGGTTGCTTCAGTCAGAAAGCCCATGGAGCACTGGTTACAGAAGAAAGCATTGTTGCCATCTTGAGGGGTAGCATTTGGGCCACAGTGAGTAATACGGATGTGTTCCTGTAAGCTATTGATATCTGCAAACATCTCCGGGCAGTAATTACAATGAAAGGCAGAAATGTTGCTAAACTGCATCATGGGATAGGCGTGGTTCTTGTGCACTTTCCTCACGTGTTCATTCAAGTTGTACAGTGTAGGCATGGAATCAAGGCAGATCTGGCACGTGTGGCTTTGCTGAGGTTTGTCTGCATGAATGGTCTTCAGATGGATCTCCAGAACAGCCAGGCTGTTGAAGTCACGCTTCGAGCAGTACGGGCAGCTATAAGTAACTTTAGACCAGTTCTGGCCTTCCTCTCTGTCAACAGACCTTGTTTTCTTCTGTCCTCTCAAAGGTTTTAAGGTTGAATCTGGGGTAGAACCTCTTTCCACTGATGCGCTGGAGTCAGGTGTTGCACTGCTCATGGACGCAACGCTCCCCAAGACTGGGTCAGGGCTGATGCTGTGATTGCTGGAGTCAGGTTGTCTGTGGCTGTCCAAATGGCAATAGACTTCCTCCACTGAAGAAAACTGCTCCGGGCACATAGGGCACTTGTGTTTTTTGTTGGCATGGGCTTGATGAATGTGTGAGAGCAGCGAGTTTTCATCTACAAATACTTCAGGGCAATGGATACACTGCAAATCGGCCTTCTCGGAAAGCTGTGGGTGGCGTGTCATTACGTGCTTCTCCAAATCTTCAGTCTGACTGAATGTCTCTTCACAGTAATCACACATAAAATCATCCTTCTTCACCTCTTTCTCAGACTTTGCCATATGTTCCTTGTTCTTTTTATGAGCTTGCATGTGACTCTGCAATGAGCTGGTAGATGAAAACCCACGTTTACACACAGTACACTTGAATGGTTTGCTGGAGCTGTGGGTTTTCAGGTGAATTTTGAGGTGGTCACTGCGAGAGAATGCAGCCTCGCACTCGTGGCAATGGTACTTTTTATCCCCCGTGTGAAGCTTTATGTGGCGATCCCTACTTCTCTTGTGCTTAAAGAGCCGGCTACAGTAGGTGCATTTGAAAGGTAGTTTGTCACTGTGGATCTGCTCGTGCCTTTTAAGGTAGCTCAGGCGAATGAAGGACTTATCACAAAACTGACACGGATATGGCAGGCCAGTCCCCCCTTCCTCCTCCCCGATGCCGAGATCACACCCATCTCCTATCATCTGAGTGGGTGATGCAACATCTTTGCTGGAGGGAGATGAAGCCACCCAGGAGAGTTGTGGGTCGTCATCACCATCTGTAATGGGAAAGCAGAAAGGAGATTAAAAACAATTCCCAGTGCATCTGTGAAATAAGGACAAAGCTCTCAACAACACTATGGGCTTCTGCTACTACAGCATTAAAAAAAAAAAAAAACAAATTTTAAAACCCCCAAAAAACCCCCCTAAATTTCAAAGGAGGTTTGAGAAACAGAAATAAAAATATATTTATATATTTGTACATATAATTCACAAATATGCCAACATACAGTGTTAATAAAAAGCATTTTTCTTTAGCAGGTTTAACACCTGCTCACTGTACTGTAAAGCAATAAACAATGAATAAAGAAAGCGAAACACAATGTGCAATGAAGCAATACAAACATTTTGAAAAGCTACAGTGTTAAGTGATCACCTGTGAATTTGTGGGTCTTTTAAACGTTACATCGAGATGATTTTAAGTAATGTCTCCATTAAACAAAATCCTTCAGTTCTGCCTCAAAACTGTAACAGAATGAAAGGCTACTAAAAGGCAGAGTCCAACATCTAGATGAAATGAAAGCATCAGATTTGAGACAGCTCAAGAAAATCAGAGAAGAGATCTGCACCACTACCACATTCCCTTGTATAAAAGGTAATGTTGCCCTCTTGGTACAAAACCAGATTTTAAAAAGCCCAGGAAAATCACCACTGGAGAACTCAAGACATCACAAAAGAATCAACTTCAGGATAAACCAACAATGTCCCAGTCTCTGTTTTAATAACTATTTCCTTTGCTCAATACGGACCTTTGGAAAATATTTTATACTTCGATAGTACCATAAAGAATCACAGCACCACCTCCAGCAGCAAAAGTCATTTTATGAAAAATACATAAAATGTTGTCATCTTTCATTAACAGAGTTGCTAACAAGAAACAAAAGAGAGAGTTCAAACATCCTAATTCCTACAAAAACAGAGGTGTTGAGCAAAACAAAAACATCACTAGTCCAATATAAAACTAAACCACAGAACTGAGCAAAAATAAAGTTTATGTAAATGAGGGAAGGCACTGACCACATAAACATTTGGAGATTCCAAAAAAGACCTGGTTCTCAAGATACACTGTTCTTATACAACATTTAATGTTCCTGCTTCGGCTTTTACTAAAACAAACCAATAAAATAAATAAAAAAAAAATCCCCAACTGTGTGTGTAGGCTGCCACACGCACACTCCTCGTGCCTGCCAACTACAGAGTCACCAGGCGGAGGAGAGCACATGTACGGCGGAGGAGCTCGCAAAGAAAGGCTCGGCTGATGAGGATATCACGACCGTACGAGGCAGCTCCTGTGGCACCGTTTGCTTTGGCAAAGACCTGCTTTTTCATTCCAGAAAAGAAAGAGAGGAGCTACCTTGCAAAAAACTACACCGAATAATCGCACACCAAACAACTTTTCCCGCACGACACGGATCCTTGTTTTTCAGGATGCAGGGGTCAGGCGTCCGCTCCCCTCACCCCGTGCTCCCCAGAGAGCTCCACTCCCCCGTTTAACTAAACCTCCTGCTCCAGAGCGATGCTGGACACGAGAACACGCTTCTTCCTGCTCCCGAAATGCACCTCGACTCTCAGCAAGCACCCGCGCTTCTAAGATGCTCAAGGTCTTTGTGCTCAACCAGCCCCTCCGAGTCTGGCGGAGCCCAAACCTAAAACACGGGCACCGAGCGCCTGGGGGTTTTTTTTAGGTAAACTTTTCTCAGGCTTCACTCCCCCAGCCACGAACGGCTCTCTCTCTGCAGCTGCAACAAAGCCTCATGTTCCCAATTTAAGCCACCTCCGCCGCCCACCCCGCTGCCGGCACAGCTTTGCGGAGCCCCCAGGGAGCCCCCGCCATCCCCCATCTCCGCCGCCAGCCGATCCGGGGCTCCGTCCCCACGGACCTGCGGCCACGGGCCGTGGGAGGGAAGGAGGCAGCCGGCTGCCAGCGCCCGGATTAGGGGCCCCGGGGAGGTGCCGGTAGCTCAGGGCTGCCTAATTCCCTCCTCTCACCAGCTGGGCTCCTCCAGGGGCAAGGAGACAAAGGGGAGCACGAGGGGGATGCTGAGCCTGAAGTAGGGCAGCACATGTTGCGTTTGCTGCTGCTGTCTGTGGGGAGAGGCGGGGAGGGGGGAAGGAGGAAAACAACAGGAGAGAAAGCACCCCACCATTGTGTTACTTACTGCTCGGGCTTACTGGCTGCAATTAAAATAATTTTAAATGTCCATCTTCAGAAATTCTTATACAAATATGTGCGTTTTAAATATCTTCCCTTTCACAGTCAGACTGCTCGTGCCTGGTGCTGGGCAGAGGAAGGACTGCACTGGGGAGAACCCCGAGCGCTCCGAACGGCCCCACTGAATAAAGCGGCATTGTTCAGCTCTGAAACTGTATCTGCAATGGGCCAAATCCAGTGGTAACACAGGCTGGGCCAACTGCTTTAACTTCCTTACATCCGTATGCACTTATGCCAACCATTACACTGGCCCACCACACTCACTGAACAAATCTTTAGAAAGTCTCTTTCTCCTCTGAAACGAACTGATCTACCTCAAAACACACTCTCAACCTTCAAATAGGGCCAGTTCCCCTCCAGCTGCTGCTCTTCAAACATATTGAACTATTCAGAGAAGAAAACCAAAGAAAGCTGGTATTAGTATTACTTTGTGAGTGAAACACAAAGCCATTGCCGTGCTAATATAATTTGGATTCAAAAACTTGGTATTTCTCAGATTGAAAAGCCAGATTTGTAATAAAAACTGAAGCATTTACATAGACAGGTGAAAGCAAATATTGTCTCCTTTTGTTAATTGGATTTGAACCTTTTATCAATTTTCATGTTTAACTTCTAGATTCTTTTTATTGCACCATTTTCTTGTACTTTTACAATTTTAAAATAATTAGGAAACTTTAAGTCCAAGAAACAACCTGCATGGACTTCCTTACAAACAAGGTACTAAATTACTAAATGCCTAAACTGAAGAAATTAGAGAAAACTCATTATCATTAATCTCTTTATGGAATAAAAAATAGCCCTGTTAATTTTAACTTGCCATATTAAATTGAAGAAAAGACCTATAATGAACTGAGAAGGAAATTCTAAGGTATTTTTCCAGAGTAATATTTTAGTGGGAAGATATATTTTAGATGTGGTGTGACATGTCTGGCAATGATAGTTAGAATAATAATTCTACATTAATGCAATCAAAGGAATGTAGCAGAATGAGAAAAATCACTTTCAAAAAGGAGATTAAAGTCATTAAAAATGGCTAATCCTGCAAAGTGGGACTGTTCTAAAATAGAGAATCACATGGCTGGTGCAAGGCTTTTGTCATTTGTGCATAAGAGAATCAAAACAAGTATTAAAAGGGTAAGGAAATTCAATAAAAAGTTTAATTAGGAAAAAAAAGAACATTAAGGAAGCTTCAGGATGTCAGTAGTCTTCAGGATATATGTGCAGGTCATGAAGCTTAAAGGGCCATTCTTGATAATCAATCTCAAAGTGGTACAGTAATTTAGCAACTTAATGTTCAGCACGTTTACAGGACTGCAAGCATTTATCATCATCAGTGAGAAGCTAATTCCAGCCTCAACGCATTCAATAAATGTATTTTTCCTTCTAATAAGAACAATTTGGCCAAAGTGTAGTATAAATCATACTTTGTTCTCTATTTTTCTTCCAGATAACATGAGCTGAGTTCAGAAATATACTCACAAATCTACAACAGTAAAATGAAGTCTGAAAATATTCTCTCTTAGAAAGGAGACAAACAGCACATCACAGATTGCCAGGAGTAAGCAACACTGCCATCTAAGCATACACAGATGACGTTGATATATTTATTATTTCAGAGTTATTTTGCTAATAGAAATATATCAGCCAGACACAATTTCACAATCCCTTCAAACACTTTCCTCTATCTCCCTGTCCAAAGCTACTTGGAAACATTATGCTCCTGCCAGACTTTGGGCAGAGCTGCATTTGAAAGGGTTGCAGAGGGACAGACTTGCTCAGCTGCCCTGTCACCCCAGCCCTGGGGTCAGTGTTCACAGGCAGGAGCTGCACAAATCCAGGCTAGTCCCCAGCTGGTTGCTTTTTCTCTTAAGAGCAAAAGGTTTGCACGCAGACCACATTTGCTGGCCTGGATCTGAAGTTCATCCTTGCCTAAACCCTCTTGTTTATCAACACAGAGCATCATCTGGTTCCCCTCCAGTGAAAATTCTCCCTACTCTGTCTCCCCATCGTGCAGAGAGTTCAGGTGGCTCATCCACAGGGCCTCTGCACATCCCTCCACATCGTGGGCATGTCACAAGGGCCAGAGCGGTACAGGAGGACAGTTTATTCCAGCTGATTTGGCTGCCACCAGCACAGATTGAGCACCATGAGGTTCAGAAGAGGCTGCACACCCAGACTAGGCATCAGAAAGAAAATCCAGGGTTTGGCCAGAAAGGAAATTTTCAGACTTCCCTCCTGTGCTCAAAAAGCATCTCCATCCAGGACAATAAACCAAGGAGGTTGGATTTAGAACATGTTCTTATTCTATCAGGTTTATCCCTTTAGCATTGGGCTAGTACACAAGAGAAGTAGTTAAATTAACAAACACAAAACCCCAAAATCAATTTCTGAAGAAAGGATTGCTGTTTGATTTAAGCTCAGACTCCTGGTTCTCTTTGAGCCCCTCCATGGTGCACAACTTAAAGATGGTCAAAGCATTATGCTATTGAAACTTGGTGGAATTCTAGCACCCAAAAAAGAAACTTACTTTTGAAAACAAGCTTGGCATCGTAAGACATGCTTCTGAACTGTGTTTCATTTCCTCATCTCCATAATAGAAAAAAGCCATCTGCTCCTCAAGGGCAAATTGTAGGGCTTACTTCTGCATAGCTGTGAAAACCCCAAGACACCCTCAGATGGAAGGCCCAACAGAAATGCTATCAATTTCAAAAATTATTATTATTATTGCAGATGCTTAACTATGAGACTAAAACGCAGAGATTGAGGACTAAAAATTCCTCAGTACTGGTTACAGCAAATTTCATATTGCTGCACTATGTATTAAAGCCAAGGATAGATCATTACAATGGATTATTGTAAGAACCTCACATAGCATACGCTGCTCATTTACACTGCAGTGCTGGTGTGAAACAATGCAAATCAAATTTACATAGCAAATGTTTTGATTTTCAACTTTTTTGTTGCACTGTGACTGCTTTTGCTTAAATTTTTTTGTTGGATTGTTTAGTCCCATTTTCCTACACAGTTATAACTAATAATTAAAAGTATCATTAATATTCCAAACAATTTCTATGCAGTTTCACTGAACATTTCTGTTGATTGTGTTGCAGAAAGCAGTAATGGACTGGAAATCACCAGCCCTTGTGGCAATGAAAACCTCTGCGTGCTGACACTGCACCTACCTCTGAATGGGACCGTAACTGCTGGGCTGTGACTGAAACCCAGCACTAATGCACACTCAAACACACTTCACTAAACGATAGAAAAGAGATATCTGCAACTTATCTATAATTATCCCTCAAAAAGTACCATGCAACTGTCCCCCAGAACTGCTCAACCAGCCCTTAGCCGAGGCAGTGAGGAGGGCCCTGGGAAGTTCACAGTGCTCTCAGGACTCCATGCGCAGCTTCAGAGCTCAGCAGCAGTGGCTCCTTCACCAAATAGCCTTCATAGTCTTGTATTTTAAGGCACTGTGCCATTTTTAATGTATACATAGAGATGTATAAAATGTTCCAAACTGGAAAAAAAATCTGAGGTGCTACTATAAGTGGCACCACAGGACGTGCTTTCATTGTTTTTTGTGACTTGAGAAAAATGCAGTTATACAAAATCATATGCTTATGAGGTAAGCATTTTCATTGGACTAAATTACCAGAGGTTAGTGATTCTTTTCCCAACTTCTCATGTTTGCACTGCAGTTTATTTTTTAGTGATTTTTTTCAAAAAGCAAGAAAGACGTCTGGCTCAATGGAAAGTATATATAATCTAATTTTTTTTTTCCTCATGCAGAGAGTAACTTTGTATTTAGAATACAAAATCAGCACAAGATGTAGTGGAGAATTTCAAACATTAAACTTGCTGGGATGTCTGCTGCAGATAAACTGTTACACATAGACAGTTAAAAACTCTTTGTTTAAACCTTTCTGTAGTGATCAAACGTACATCTAATGAGTCTTTTTCATGCTGTAAGTTAAAAGTACACACAAAGATGTCTGTTGAAGCGTAGTTGATATACAGAAACTTGTTAAGCCAGAGTAATGCATGCCTGAGCCCTCATCTCCCATCAGCAGATATCAAGACTCAGTAATGACCATCAACAGGGTGATCCATAATTCTATGCAGATGATAAAATCAGAAAGCTATTTTTAACATTATTTTTCTTATGTCAAACAGTCTGTATTTTGCTGGTAACAAAAAATTAACATGTTGTTAAATAAGTTATTTCACACTTCAATAAATGGCTTAATAGGGCTGGAGGAAAAAGTTTTATGTTAGATCTAGGAATAAACTAAATGCTTTCAGAGTTGAATCACTGTTTTTCTTTACTCCCTTTGGAAAAGCAGCAGATACTATATTCTGCTGTGCATCATGGACTTGGGACTGAAAACAGCTGCACTCTAATTACATGTAAAGTGTACCAAAACATTCCTTTTATCACAGACTGTAAATCTGTTAGCATCTGTCTCTCCTTTGTTTCTTCCACAAGATACAAGCTTGTTTCTACATTTTTCTCACCTGTAGCGGTAATTAAAATTCATTATAAATGAAAGGAGTGAACACTAAAACAAGTTCCTCTGTGTACAGTTCTAAACTCAAATTAGAAACAGCTGTTTGCTAATTCATGCAGTGATGTTTTGTCGTGCTCTGTGAATCAATAATAACTCACCCTATTTCTACCAAAATGTTAGGATTATACATATACTTTTCTTAGCAATTTGCTCTTCAGAAATGTTGAAATGCACATTCAGTCTTTTTTAAGCATGATTAGAAGATGATACCTACAAAATCATTAATAGAATAACAGAAAGATCTTAATAGCTTGCTGCTCATGTTTACCGTGCTACCTAAAGGGTCCTGTGTCATTCTTTCCTGCTTTGATACCTACAGGGCACTTAGCAAAAAGGCACATTGTAAGACAGATGTGAAAGAATAAAACTGTAGATGGAGTCACATCACGGATGCAACAGTTGCATAGAGAGAATTATAAATTCTAATCATAAAATTAAGAGTTTCAGCTACAATGTGTACAACTTTCAAACACTACAAATGACAAAGCCCTCAGGAAAATAATCCTAATAGAATAATTATTACTTATAATAATTAGTTATAAAATTAGTTATAATAAATGGTAATACTTATGCTAATTGTTAGTAATATTTTTTCACATTATGCTAGCCACAGCACAAACCTCATATGACCCCATTGGCCTTACATTCACACAATTATATTCTGCACTTCTTGCTACTTGACATCAACATTTATCATGATTTCAACACTTGATTATACAAAACAAAGAGACAACACACAGCAGTTAAGAGCTTTGCCTGCTTCCCTTTTTATCTACACCTAGGGATACAAGCAGGGTGGTTGCAGTGATCTGAGCACACCCTGCAGCACATTTGCAGAGCCTGCCCTCACCACAGCGTGAGTGGGGTCAGTCCTGGGCTCTGCACTGACCTCCACTGCAGAGCCAAAGATCCAGCCTGGAGCAGTGGAAGAGCATCAGCCTCCATGAAAGTCTCTGCAATACATGCATTACTTCATACATTTTCTTATCTATATATAGAGATGTCTTCCCTTCCTTGTGTTTTGCTGCTGTTAGCAGGGAGGGTGCTTCCCATACAGCCCACACCCAAGCACGGAGACCGAACCGCTCATGGAAATGTGGCCAGTGGGACGGCCTTTCTGGTGAGATGAAGTGCATGAGATTAATTTCCCAGATTTATTGCTTCCATCCTCCCATTTGATCAGGCAACTCTCATATACAGCAGGCACCTGTTCTCAGGCTGTTTTGCTGAGTACCCTCAGACACGTGTGGTCAGAGAGACTCAGCTCAAGCTCTTCTCCTCAATTCATATCCATAACTGAGCATCAGCAACACAGACTAGCTGCTGTTTGGAGAAACTCAGTGAATACAGAAGCTGAGAGTAAAGAGACAGACTTTTCTCCATGAACAGACCAGATTGAGTGTGATTTAATTTAATGCTTTACTGTGCTCATTTTCATGTTTTTGCATTGTACTTTCAAGTGAAGATTAAGTCATCAATTACAATCCATTTAGCTCATTCATAAAATTCATTTAAGGGTCATATCCTGCACAGTGAGCAGGGAGCCCTGGAAGCCAGCACTGACAAAGACAAGCAGCACTTTCTCACAGGATATTCAGTGTGTGCAGAATCGAGTCAGAGCTCATTTTGATGGTATGGGCAGCAGTCTGGAAGTGCAAGTGCCTTTAAAACTGGGGCAGTGGCAAACTAGGACAAAGACTGTTTTGCTAAGACTTCTCTGATAAGTTGTTGTTACTGCAAAGACAAATGCCTATCTGCTTCAGTGATGGTTGAGAGTATTAGAGAGGGATTTCCATTTCTGCAGAGCTCTGTTTCCAATTTTCTGTCATGTATCTACTGTGAGCCAAAAGAACCACCAAGAAGTGATAAAACTGGGACCAGACACCAAAAACGCTCTGTGTGTTCTAGTTGGGGTCACCAGAAGTGACTACATTGCTTGGACGACTTTCTATGATGCAATCTTCAACTGATGCTATGTGGTGATCTGACCTCTAAGAAAATGGGTTTGCAGTCTCTGTCTATAATAGAAAAATACTTTCCCAAGAACAGATTTTTGCTCCTAAATGAGTATTTTCCATCAGTGTTCAGTAGAAAAGACAATTGCCATGTTCCAAACCTGAGAAAAATCTCATGTTTCAAAGCTCAGCCCTGCACAGGACTTCACTGCCATGCTTTCTGGCTTGAGGAACTTAAAGCTGATCATCTTATTAGAGCAAGTTGCAGGGGAAAATAAAACCAGCTTGTTAAGTTAGAAAGAAGCAGGCAGTTCCAGACTCTTATTTTTATCTAGGTGGGAAAACTGTGACGCGCTTACAATTTTAATGGGTTGATGTTCATGATGAATAGACCTAATGCTGAAAAACACATGTTGGCTGAAATTACTCAGCAATAAACAAACAGTAAAAACCAACAATCTCCAGATTTTATACTGCCTTCAAAGAAGAAGAAAAATCAATAAATTACATGTGACAAACAGTATCAAGTAACCTGTTTTATAGCTACGCACATGTATTATTGTTCTGACTTCCAAATGTGTTGTGTATTCACATCAATCCAATTGAATTCAATAGGAACAGCAGTTGCTCAACATTCCTGAAAATTCAAATGACATAAATATGAAATATAGCCAGTTACACATAGAGATATTTTCAAAGAGGTGCACGCATTCCCTGTCTCTTTCGTGAATTTGGAGTCAGGATTTCAAACAAACACAGTGAATGGAAATGAAGCTGCACTTGCAGACATCACAGCTTCCACAAGTCCTGTAAGTGTAGCCCCTCAAGGCCTTCACCCACCTGGTTTTGGAGGGGCTGGTGTGCCCCAGTGACCCTAGCAGGTATCCCTGGAGCTGCAGAAGCTGCCAGCTCCACCTGATCCAAGACTGGAGACGGGGTTTGCTCCAGCTAAGTAAATCTCCTATTCCTTGGGGATGGGATGCATTATGGCAAAGTATAATTAGTTACGGCTCTGGGTTTGTTAGTGAATTTAAAAAAAAAAAAAAAAAAAATTAAAAAGAGCACCCACAAATGTAAAAGCACAGTGGTGAATATGAAGCACGTTCCTGATTATCATAGACAGCAGTCATGAATCTGCACCATGCTTGTGACTGGCCTGAGAGGAACCGCATGAAAGAGAGGTGGGAAGAAGTTCTCCACTTTTCAATACCTTACAGAAATAACTGAAATATTTAAAAAGAAAATAACTATAGATTTTGTACTATGCAAGATAAAAGCCAAACAGCATGGTTTGCCTAGCAGAGATGCGTATTCCACACTGTATAGTAATGCTACCTCTTTTTTACTAACAGCATCCATCATTTTAAACAAGAAGAGACTTTTAAAACAAGCAAGCAAACAAAAGTATTTGCCACCCGGTAAGAACTGCTCTTGGTACACCAGTGTTTCCCTACAACAGACGTGCTGCATGAGAGTCCTTTCAAATGTAACCGTCAGTGACCCAGCATCTGCGATCTGAGGGCTTGCACTGCACCACACAACAAAACCATCCACCGAAAGCTGCTCTCTTCTTCCAGGGCTGCTTTGCCCTTTTGACTGAAGGGCCCGATGACAAATCGTGTGACTGTGCTCTCAGGGTTTTTTAAAAAAAAGCTGTGGCAGCAGCCAAGGTCTGGTTTCCCAGAGCTCCACTGGTGCAGTCCAAGGAGGGATCCCACACCCAGCCTCGGCGAGCACCTGTGCAGGTGGCAGGGGATGACCCCAGTGGTGCCCACTCAAAGCACCTTGGAGTCACAGCACAGTGGATATCCCTCTCCTGCAGGTGCCAGGCACTGAGATCAGCCCGTCTCCTACACCATAAGTTTGCAGAGAGACCATTTTGAGCATCTCTAAATTCTTTAGAGGCTTCTCAGGATGTCAGTCAGCACCAACCACGCTCCTGAGAAAGCCTCCCGTAGAGAGGATGCTCATCAGTGCAGGCAGACAGGAGTGGGGAGCGCAGCTGGGGAGCCAGAGCAAATCTAACCAGGAGGCGACAGCCCCTCCGGCCCCGCTGTGCTCCTGCCAAGAGACACACAGGCCTGGCAGAAACCTCCCCTCCAGCCCCAGCCAGCCTGGCAGAAACCTCCCCTCCAGCCCCAGCCAGCCTGGCAGAAACCTCCCCTCCAGCCCCAGCTGCAGGTCCCGCGCTCTGCCCACGAACCACAGCAGGGCGGCGCTTTCCTTAAAGCTCCCCAACAGCAAAGATACCTTCCTCCTGAATTGTTCTACAGTCTTAGGTGCTGGTTGTCTCTATTCAGATGGCTCTGGTTTAACCAGCAGTGTAGGTTTCCTTCTGACCGCACCTGTGTGGTTGCTTTTTTGCCTCCCACAAATCTGAATAGTACCATTTATTCTAGTTAGTAACTGTGCCTTGGCCACAGATACATGAGAGAGCGAATTTATAATGAGGAAAGGTGCAGGGCACAATTATTTGTTTAAATGGGATTAAAATTAGGGTTGGAGAGTACACTGAATCATCTCAATTTATCCCTGAAGAGAAGGAAGGACAGCAAATGTCTTGGCACTTGCAAACAAATATGTTTCCCCACCGACTTGCTAACAGCACTCCTTGCATTTGAGAGCAGTCTCACACAGACATTGGCACTGATATCAGAGAATTAAATGAAATAAAGTGAAAAACTATAGTCGATAGCTTTCTCTCTAACTTTGCCCACATGATGAGGACTGGTTATACTTACAAAAAGTATCTTAGAATGTTAATAGACTAAACAACTCAATAAAAGGAATGAGGAGGCAGTGGGGAGAAAGAGATCAAATTTACCCTAGGAAAATTCATCTTGGCACTACAGGTACAGAAAGGCTTTTAACAGAAAAGTACAGGCTTTCTGTAGGAGAGTTCACTAAATGAAAGAGTGGAGGTGGATATTTGGGGTGGGGACACATTTCCTGCAGAGGAAAAATGCTCAAAAAATCAAAACAGTAAAAGCAAAAGAATATTAAAGAAAACCAAACAAAACAAGAAAAACAAACAAACAAAAAAAACACTCTGGGAAATCAGGCATCAGATAGACACACTTGTACCTCCAGAACCGGATGCATTCAAAACAACCATCTCCAGTCAATCAGTGGCTGAAAACACACACATACACAAAAAGGGAATGAAAAAGACAGTGTTTTAAAGCTCAAACCAGCTTCACTTGCAAAATCTCTAGTGTCCTAAATACACCTCTAAATGCCAAAAACCCTCTTGCCACCTCCCTGGAATCTATTTGGATTTGTCATATCCCTTTCCCAGACCAACAGCTAGAGCTCCCTGCCCAGCAAGAACTCCCAACTGGGAGACTCTAGTGTCTCCCAGAGAACAGTGGCAGAACAAGGTTCCCCAGATACAGTCCATGGATTATTTTCCTGTTTTATCAAGTCTTTTCTAATATTTATTTTAATAAAGTAAAAATTTTATTTTTATTAATAAGGCAAAAATTATCAGGATAAAATAATTTTCTGATCACAGATAACTTGGGCTGCTGTCTGAAATAAGATCTTTAGCCTGTCTCACCCTTGCAAAAACAAAACTGGACAAATTAATAAAAATTCAGTAACTGCTTCATCACACTTTTAGCCAGATTTACTTGTGAAACTGAATCCCACTTCTTCGGTTTAGCACGTGAAAGGATGAGTTATCAAGAGTGGTCAGTACTGGCCTTGGTTCCCCATCAGGACCAATCTGTCTGTATTTAAAACAGGGATTCAACATTTCTGTATGATTTCAAACAATTCCTTTTAGGGGTTGGGGCCCTGGATTTCTTGGAGCTGATTCTTAGGAGTCACATCAGACTCCTTTTTTTAATTTTTTGGCTAACAATTTTCCCATTATTTAGGATTATCATAGCTTGTATCTTTGGATTTCCTATGACCACAGCCATAGTCCAGGACCTCCTGGCTACCTGACATCAGGAAGGTTGCAACATCATGCCTACCCTGAAGTCACTGTACACAGGCTTAAGAGGGACTCCATTTTAATTCAGATCTTTGTCTGGAATTGAGATACTGGATTTGATCTGATTTTTTTTCCTTACTCTGTTGCTTTGTATCAAAACACCCATTTTCCAGTGGGTGGTGCCTAACAAAATAGAAGCAGAGGTGTGAGCACAAAGGAAATAGCCATAATAAATGCAATAAAACACACCATGTCAACACACACCAGCTGCCCAATATGTACAAAAGAATTAAAAAAGGACATCTGAGTCATTATTTTAGAGTTTTGCTACATTTTCCATTTTAAGACATTTTACTATCTATCTAATGTCGTTAGGGAAGGTTCCATTACAAACACCGGAAAGCAGACACCTCCTAACCATTCCTGTCAGAATTTTTGTGCAAAGTGTTATCAGGTAACAATATTTACCATGTACAGTAATTATGAAAAACTCTGAGATTGTGTAATTATGTATTTTAATTACATGATCTGATTAGCTTTTTTAATCACTTCATAAAAAGAAAGGAAATTCACTGAGGTTGTCAGAAAGTTAATAAAAGTAAGGTAATTCACTGCTAAGGCTCACCATGGTGCCTTTCTAACTACTTCCTTGCTACACCCCACTGTGCCTAGGTATTGGAGGTCAACTATAAGTATTAATTTCCTTACTTTTATTAACTTTCATGACAACATTCATGCTCTTTTGGCATGGGTTTTCTTGTTTTATGAGAAAACACTTTTCATTTATCTGGATGACATTTTAAGACAAACAGACTACCCCAAACTAAGAACCTGGTGGACCTAAAACCCAACAAGAGACTCAGCCTTGTCCTGCTCCATCCTCAGCACTTTGAAGGGATGTTTGGGCAAGCCACTGTGTGGTGGTCACCATCACAAAGAACCATGGAGGCCACACCACCAGTCTGCAAAAACCACCCAGTTCTGCAGTGTTGAACAATACATGAACAAAGCTGGCTGGTCAAATCAGGGCCATCGAGGCACATGGCAAGGCAACACAGCACTATGGGAAGACAATGGAAATCAGCCCAAGGACTGGATAGATGGAGGCAGGCAGCTGAGCCCAGGGCAGACAGTAGAGATAAGGTGGGTGGCAGATGTGAGGGCTGGGCTCTTCCAGCTGCAGCAGCCACAGCAGCACCCACAGGCCTGGCCAAGGAAGGGAAGGTAAGAGGCACAATTTCTGCAGGAGCCAGGATGGCCAACTGCCTGCCCTGGCACCAGAAATCACCCAGGGATCCAGCTATAACATATAAGCAACCCCTCAAACATCCTGCTGGCTGCTCACAGTGCAAATGGGGGGCTGACACGTGTAGGCATGAGGAGAGAGCGGGTTGGAGGGGTTAAGCAGGGGTGCAAGAGGGAAGTTGCCTTCTCCCACTCCTGAAGCAGGACAGAGCATGCCTCTTTCAGCTCTGGAAAACAGTTTTTCTAATTTCTGGATGTGGTTCTGCTCTAAGGAAACATTTTGTTTATATCCAAACTGGGAGTTTATAATGTAATACTTGGCTATTGGATTCAGCAGCTCTGTTTTAGTCATTTTTCATTCACCCTCTCCTCCCACCAGCCTTTCTTTATTTTTCTCCTTTCTCTTTTTACCTTTCCACTCCCTCTCCCGTGACTCTCTGGGGAGAACAAATCACTTTGGGAGGTTTAATGGACTGACAAGAACAGAAATTTAATCGGGGTGTGCATGCACGGGCCAGGCACATCAGAAGCAACCGCAGTGCAAACCATTCGGGCTGCCCCACCTGTGACCCCGGCTGGGCCAGGCACCCCCCTCTCCGCAGGGGCCATACAGGGAGAGGTCCTTCGTGCTCGTGTGGGACCTTGGTGGTGCCTGCTTCAAGAATAGAGGACTGCCAGATGCTGACAAGCCAAAACGAGCTATTTCAGGAGACTTTTTTTAATATAGAAACAGCTGACACAAAATGCATCTCACTGGGGAGGGAAGCCATGCTCCCAGAAGGAAAAGACCACTAAAAAGCCTCTTTTTCCAAGAGAAATCTGAAACAGTTTTGGGCCAGATATTACTTAGGTTTTTCATTTCCATTTTAGGAGACCTGCAGAGTGTCCTTCTACTCTTGCCCCATCCATGGAGAATATTAAGGGACTCCTGCAGCCTAAAAGGGGCAGATATGAGCAGATTAAGGGATTGTGCAAAGTGCTTTCAGAAAGAAACAACTTCCAGAAGCAACTTCAAGGAAAACCTGGGAAAATCCCAGACAAAGCAGCCAGTGGTGGGGAAGCTTTGCCTGAGCCTGCCTGCTGGGAGCACCCTTCACTGTGAAAGGTCTTCTCATGCTGCCTGTCCAGCCCTGGGGTAACAGGGACCCACATTCAGCTGCTGCCTAAAGATACTGAAAAAGAGAGGGCACAAAATGAGTGAAATAAGCTTTTGTACAGCAAATGCAAAACACTGTGTGCAACAACACGACTCCTTTCCCTTTGTACACCATTTGCCATTACAGATTACATTTGCAAAGTATAGCTTTCAATACAGCATAGCCAAAAGCAACCTAACAGCATAATCTTCTTCCTGGGTACTTTACTTTGAATTCTTCTATGAACAATGAAGCAGAGATTTGGAAAACATAAGAAAACAAAGAACCTCCTTTTTTCCCTGTGCTTGCAAACCTGGGTAAACTTACAAGAGACCATCTTTCAAACAACCAACATGATTTACTCTTGCTTGTGGTGCATGCGCTGGCTACTGCCAGTAAATCTTAATGGCACACGGTGAGTGATACCTGACACTCTGCAAACTCACTACTACAAAGAACTTGCTCAGCTGAAAGTATTTGTAGTATTTTTCTATCACCATTGACTGTATTGTCTCTTTTGCACTTTCAGACGGCATGTCTATTCATTGGAGCCGCAGTGTATCTGTGACACTTACTATAAAGCCTGCTTTTCTGTGCAATTGGATGGTATAACAAGGACTATGAGACTGTGGCTTTACAATTTATTTCCTGACAGATAGTGCAGATTAGGAGAACTATAGAAAAAAATATTATGGACAAATATTAGTTGAATCCAAAAAATGAGAGTATTTCCTAGCATGATCACAACCAACCTCTATCCCAAGATACCAAAAGGGAAAAATCTCTGTCCTCATACATATACTCAGCCTTGTCATTTTGAACTGCACTGTGCTCCTGACTAGTAAGTGATCTCCAAGTGACCCAAATACTTTCCAGGATCCTATTCTACCATAAGTAATTTTTTAACAAAATCAGTAAATTCAAAATTTACCATGCATTATTGGCTTCTCTTCTTCCCCTCCACTTAAATTTTTCATCTTGTTTCTTTCTGCCATTTTTCCATCTCATCCCAAAGCCAAATTATTACACTACAAATGGGGAGCAGGTCTAGACACCCAAGGGGAGATCCAAGACCTTCCCTCCTGAGGAAACTTCCATAGTGAACTCAATAACTATATGTGATGTTTGCTGGTACTAGGGAATAATATTTCCCTTGGGCACTTTCTGGATAGATTCTACCACCTGGGTTAAGTAATTATTACAATCAAGCAGAAAAAAAAAAAAAGGAGGGAGAAAAAAAGATGAAAAAACACTACAGCAAGCATCATTAAAGCTCATCAAAAGAGCATTAGCGAACACCTGATAATATACTCTGCACATTAATGATCCTTACAATATACCATGTTAATACAGATGTTATCTGAATTCATGGAAACAAAATTTTCCATTCACACATTTCTCTTAAAATAGGTGTTGGGAAAAAAAGCCTCTCCAAAATCTATTAGTTGCCATCTTTTTTTTTTTTTTTTTCTGTCTCTACAAACAAACAAATAAAACATCACCTTTGAACCTATATGTGCTGCAGATCACAAATCTTAAGTGAGTCCTCTGATTTTGGGATGCTTGTTGGCATCATGTTACAGTTAAAATGGACATTGGTAAGCTAATATTAATAAAAAGTTCGTGATTGTGTTGGCTTAAATTGGACTATCATCAGTCCTAAGAGCAGTCTGACTGGCTGCTGTTAACTCTCTGATGCTGGGCAGCAATTTCTCTTCCAATCTTTCCACCTTCAAGTTATGAGGGAAACACACAAATGTCAGAGAATTGACAGTGCAACTCTGTTATAAGGTGCTAAGTGCCAGGTTATAGCAAGAACAGCTTAGTTGTCTGAAGAGCCTAATACTTCAACCAATAACTGAAATGGAAGTTAAAAAGTTAATTCTAGGCACTGCTTAAGTCCTGTGTTCCTCCTTTACAGAGAGTGCAAATCATGTCAAGTTCGGCATAAATAGGTTTTTGGGGGGTATTAGAGGGTGAATTACTGTCATCTAGATGTTAGTGCTTTGAAGAACAATGACAATCCAACCCATTTTGCCAAACTCCAATGTGAACTGCTGCTCTCAAAGAAAGAAGGTCACCCCATCACTAACACTTCTTAACAAAAGTGATTAAACAAAACAAAACTCCAAAACACACATGCACTCTTACAAAGCAGTGGTTTGGAAATACAACAGTCACACCTAAAGACCATTCCCTTATTGTTATTTGAAAGCTAAAGATAAACCTTTTTCCTAAACAAGGAGATGGTAAGGTTTGCAATATCTCAGAATTACAACTAGAAATAAGGGAAGCAAGAATTATTTTTAGTGCAGCTGAGAGGCCAGGCATATTTCAGGCAATCTCCCAGAGCCTGCTTCTATACCATGTGGGACATAAATCCACAAACTATGAAAGAACCCAAATCAGTATTGTTTTCTCAAGTGACATCCATTATCCCTCATCTGAGAAAATTAACACGTGTATCCAGAAGCTCAATAAAGTAAGCTTAGAGCTAAAAGTCTAAGATTAACTCTTTCTGTGTCACAATAAATGACATATTTTAAGTAAGAAAACTGCTAATATAGTCTATTTTATATTCTGTGCTTCTGCCATCTAAAGCAAACAGGGGCACTGAAATACAATTACACTTAAGCACAGTTTCAAATGTTGCAGTACACATGGTAATTGACAATTTCCAAATTCCAAACAGCTACAGTGATATAAAAATGGAGATACAGAAGGGTCATTAGATCAACACATGCTGGTTTGGGTAGCATTACGAAGAGTGTCACAAAATGAATAAAACTCAGATTTGTGCAAAGTCTCTTATTTTCTGACATCTGAGTTAGACACTGTATCTAGCAGTAAAATACTATGAATGCTAAATATAGGCAACCTTTGTTGTTCTGCCAGTTGATTTCTAGATCAAATGATAATATTCAAAGACTTCTATTCCAAGCAAGTGCTCAGTCCTTTTCTTCATCTTCCTGATTGGCCCAAAAGATTATATTCAATGAATCAGATATATTTTTGCTTTCTTTTTCCTCAGATTATTAAATTAGGCAGTATATAAATCTGAATGGTACTTACGATTGATAAAGCTGAACTTTCCACCTATATACATAGAAAACTTCAGGTAGGTATTAATTCTAGACAGTTCTGCTACAATATACACATACTTTCTCACCAGGACATGCTAACACACATCACCAGGTATCCATAACACAGGCAAGAAAGGCTTTTCTTGACCCACCAGGTGCATCGTACTTGTTCCCAAATCGTGTTCTGGGATGGCTAAATGAGGAAAGCAGTGAAGAGCAAGCCACAGTTTGTGACATTAACATTTGAACAGACAGGCAACTTCTGCAGTCCCTGTGTTATTCCTCCCAGCATCACAGAAACAGATCTTGCATCTGGTGGCACATCCTTCTCAGGGACATTTTGCTAACTAGCTACCCAGCAAGAGTGCAGGAAACGACGTCTGCAGAACAGTGAATTCTGAAGCAGGGATAAAAAAATAATCTGATCATTACCCCAGTGCTTTAAAATTTGACCCCCTGGCAAGCAGCCAAAATAAAACATCAAAGGGGGCCTCCACAAGCTGGGCTCAGGATCAACATTGGGGTGAAAGCCCATCACCTACTTACCATGACAGCAGGCAAGAAAAGTTGGAGACATCTGCTTAGAGGCCAGGGGTCAGTCTGGCCGGGCCCCATGCTGCACAGCACAGGAGGGAAATGTGTGCATGTACTGGGTGTAGGTGGCCAGGCTGTGGTAGCAGGGGGGGTCTCTGTGAGAAGAGGTCAGGGGCCTGCCTGAGCTGGATCCAGCCAACTCCACCCACCACTGACTGATCATCACTGGACTTGCCACAACTCCCCATTTCCCAGCCCTCCGGTGGCAGAAATTAAAATTAGTTTAGTTTTCGGCAAATTGAGTCTGTTTTGCTCATGACACTAATTGCTAAGCAATCGCCCTGTCTTTATCCAGCTCATGAGCTTTTTCATCTCTACTTTCTCAGCCTGTCCTGTTGAGGATGGAGAGTGAGAGAACAGCTGGGTGGGCATCTGGCAGCCAGTCAACACTGACCCACCACAGCGCATCTGACTGTTAAAGCCTCTTGAAACTAAAGAAGACTAAATAATACCTCAATCTGTACCTATGCATTTCTGGGCCTGAATGTGTTGTTTGTGTGAGAGTACTTTATACCATTAAAAACATTTCTACTGATAATGTGTAACACAAGGACTTTCAAACAATATCCTACTGAATTCCCAAACTTGATGCTGCCTGCACGCTAGTTAGATATCCATGTTATTTCGGCTGTGTTGGGGTTCATCTGTGCTAAAGGTGACTGAGATGGGTCAGCTTTTTCATGGAAGAAGGGAGAGTTGTTCCACTGCTGGTATAGGAAGAAAAACAGAACATCAGCAAATGTTCCACATGAAACACTTCCCAGACTGGTTCAAAGACAGGTTTCTGTGTGTGCTGAAGTACAGGGGGCCAAGAAACAAGAAAGCTTCTAAGTTGCTGCAACTTTTAGAAATCAGAAATCCATTGACAAAAGAGAAACCTCCATAATGTTTTCCTATAGAAGAACTTTGATTTCTTGAAAAAATCAATAAGAGTTGATTACTGAAAATGGCAGCATGAACATAAACACCCTTCAGGCATCTCGCAAGTACCTCTGCAAATCACAGAGCAGTGCTAAGCATGCGCCACTGCTGCTAATCATGCCTCTCCCATACAACAGATGAGCTTCCTGAAGTTGCAGTGGATGAAGAAACTACCAAACTGAAAACAATGCCTTCACTAAACAGTGATTTGGGTTGGAAGGGACCTTAAAGATCATCTGGGCCCAATCCCACTGACATGGGCAGGGATGCCATGCACTAGATCAGGTTGCTCAGGGCCCCATCCTTGAATGCTTCTAGGGATGGGGCATCCACAACTTCTCAAGGCAACCTGTTTCAATGCTTAACCACCCTCTGAGTAAAGAATTTCTTCCTAACATGCAATCTAAACCTGCCCTTTTTCAGTTTAAAACCATTGTCTCTTGTCCTGTCACTATCTGCCTGTATAAAAAGTCCCTCTCCCTCCTTTTTATAAGCCTTTTGAAGATACTAGACAGCTGCAATGAGGTCTCCCCCCGAGCTTTCTCTTCTCCAGGCTGAACAATCCCGACTCTCTCAGCCTGTCTTCATAGGAAGGGTGCTCCATCCCTCTGATCACCTTTGTGGCCTTCTCTGGACCCACTCTAACAAGCCTACATCTTTCTTTTAACTGAGGACCCCAGAGCTGGATGCAGCACTCCAGGTGGAGTCTCATGAGGGCAGAGTAGAGGGGAAGAATCCCCTCCCTTGCCCTGCTGGCCACACTGCTTTGGATGCAGCCCAGGACACAGCTGACCTTCTGGGCTGTGAGCACACACTGCTGGCTCATGTCCAGCCTTTCATCCACTAGAACCACCAAGTCCTCTGCAGAGTTGCTCTGAGTGAGTTCACCTCTCAGTCTGTACTGATGTCTGGGATTGCCCCAATCCAGATGCAGCACCCTGCACTTGGACTTGTTGAACCTCACGAGGTTCTTATGGACCCACTTCTCAAGTTTGCCCAGGTTCCTGTGGATGGTCCCTTCCTTTTTCTGTGTCAACTAAATGACATAGGATGACACAGAGAAGCTGCTTTCAAAGCCTGATCATGGGGATTACCTTAGCAGTTGAGTTAGATGAAGCAAGCAGTATCTGTGGTACCACTGATCTGAAGCACTTTTGACAGTCTGTTGAAGAAGACCTTCTCTTACTGGTTTTGGAAAAAGGCATATTGAGTCTTACAGATAGAAACAGGTGCTTAATGGCCCACAATCAGGATATTTCACTTCGTTTGTGAATCCAAACCAAACATTTTCAAACATAGTAATTTCAGCAGACACATGAAAAAAGGCCAACTAAAATGTTCTTAATGGTTGTTCTGTTAAGCCAGACATTCTGTTTAACATAATGCCACATCTACAAGTTAATGGGAGCCATAACCCTGAAGGAAGCCATCCATTCCACATTAGCTATATCCTCCCCATCTCCTCCATGGATTTTTTACTATGAAACAGCAACATCAAGAGACAGCTCTGTACTTCCTCACAGTTGCACCCCACTAACAAAAGGATTTACGGCCACACTGAGGGAGCCATATGGAGTCATAGTGCTCTTCTTTCCTATTCCCGTTTCGTTTTAAAGCTGAGACATTAAATGGGCAGTTCCCCTTAAAACACACATGCATCTGCAAACATCCGGCAACTCAAGAGCCAGTGGCTATGTTCTTTATGTTCTATATGTTCTATATTCTCTATGTTCTATAATTTCTTGGGTTTAACCTGAGATTCTGCTTGGATCCAGACTGTCAGTGATTTCCAGCAGTAAGAGCTACAGCACTCACCCAATAACATTTTCATCTGTGCAGACAAGCTGTCTGCACTTGTAAACAGAAGCATAACTCTGCTCAAGAGAACTTCTAGGCATTAGAAAGCACAAGTCAAAAAAGGCTGCTCCATACTCTCTGTTAATTAGAATATACCCTGTCACTCCATAGGGAATACTTATTATGATAGGCCATAATCCACTTAACATTTTCTGAAAAAGTCAATCAGTCCTCAACAACTTTGATTCCAGAAGTTCAATGGCAACAGGGAGAAAAATTCATATAGAGAAAGAGACTTCTGCAAAAATCCCTCTATGAACTTGCATGCCCTGTGTTAGCTGACAGGATCATCATTTATTTGTACCTATCAGCTTTGATGATAATTGCAACCCACTTGACACTTGTGTTGAAAGGCAGTATTACCAACAAGAAATCTGATAAATATTCAACAAAATCTAAATTAAATAATTCTATTCATCTTGAGGTCACCATCTCTGAAACTGTTTCAAAATATTTGTGTCTTAAAGAGAGAGGGAGGGGGATGAGGGAACCCTGCTTCTTACACCAAAATGACTGAATCACTGCATTAATGATCACAACTTTTTTATTTTTCAAGTTCAGTGAAAGAATGCCATCTATGCAAAATTTTGATCCCACATTACAAAATAATTACATGATAATTACATGAGCATTAAGATGTCTACCCCCCGAGTAAAGCCACTGCACCCAACTGCTAACTAAGGCAGGCCTGGAATGTTTCAGCTTATTAAGGAGAAATCCAGCATTGAGCAAAACCTCCAGCTGAAGCAGATTTCCACTCTTTTACTCCTCTGATTTCTAATTAATAATTAAAACATGTTCCTTTCTTTGGAAACCCAATTAGACTTGCGCATCAGCCTGAAAACAAACTTTTTTTAGTAGCTAAGCTACTTCTCATGGTTTAATGGGGCGGCAGGAGTGTTTTCTACATAGCTCCACTGACACAATTCATTTATTTCTTTCCATTCTACAATGGGTATTGTAATCCATCCCCAACAATATAAACATTACATTTGCACAGCTAATTAGGATGTTGGCAGTATGAATTAGTGACCCTCTGATTTCTTCCAGTCAGGGCCGCCCCTGCTGCCTGCAGTACTTAGGATTCACAATTAGGCAATTATATTTTCAGCATCCTTTTTCCTCTTTAATGCTACCTCTTTCCTCACATTCACTATGACCGTATGCACCAAATGAAGAGTTGTGTTGTTTATTTTGGGGTGGGGAGTGGGGGAAGGAAGGGAGGGAGAGAGAGAAGCAAAGTGTGTCACTTCAATCCTTTTCCCTTTCAACCTCTGCTAATTTGACACCAGAGAATGATAGAGGGTCTGTAAGACTGCAAATTATCTCTATAAAAAAGAAGAAATGATTATGTAGAGTGGGTAGGAAATATATTCTGACTGGGAATGAAGCAAAGGAAAAGAGGGACAAAATAAATAAATCCTGGCCCCGGGTGTAGTGGGCTGATACTGAACCTCTGTGCAGGGCTGTGGTCACTGAGCTGTCCCCAGCCACAGGATGATGACAAATTGGACAGAATTCAGAAGAGGGCAACAGAAGTGATTAATGGGCTGGATGGACTGATTTATGAGGAAAGGTTAAAAGGTCTGATTGTACGTATCTTTGTTAAAGAACAGCTAAGGAAAGTGCAGGAACTGCTTACAAGGGGTTCGCACACAGTAACCACCATCACTGCAGTCCATCGAGCATGTTGGGAAAGGCAGGAGAGCAGAAAGCAAAATTTTACGCCAGACACCAGGAAGACATTTGCAATAAACGTTAGAAAAGAGTTGTTTCCAACAGGAAGGGCTAGAAACCTCATCATTTGAGAGCTGTAATGGACAAAGCACTAAGAAAATACACTGCAGGGGATAATGTCTGTTTTAATGTTGATGCTTGTTTAACTCACTGACTTATGTACACTGTGGAGACATAGCATCTTTATTAAAGCACAGAATATATCTCTGAGTTCTCCTCTGCTGTGAGAAGTTCTCCATTAAAATCACTTATTACTAAAGGCACTGGAAACACCTTGGGCCACTCCATATCAGCTCCCAATCCACAGATGAAGAATCCAGAAGATCCAAGAGTGCCAGAGGGCAAATTAAATCTCTCTCTTCTCAAATATTAGTCCAACATTTTTTAAGTTCTGTAATACAAACAACCAAAACCCACCATCCCCCAACCTAGATCACTTTGTAGAATAAAACTGCCCTGTATTTTCTTCTTTATATAGGGAGTCCATTTCATGCCCCAGGAAATCAAGTGTTTAAGATCAAATTAACCTTGGCATTTGTGTGACTGAAGAACAAAAATAAATCAAGAGAACTAAACTGCTAGGAGTAATGAACCCAATACTCTTACTTATACCCAAGTAAATTAGAAATATTGCCATTGAATTAAGGCAATGGAAATACATTGAAGTAGAAACTGGTATAAATTAGCAGAGGACCAAGCCAAACATAACCAGAGTGACACATTTCCAGGCCATGTGCAGAGCTCAGCCCAGGGAAAATAATTTGCAGTCATCTCATGGAGACAGGAAGCAATGATGGCAGGCACAGCAGCTCCATAGCTGCTGTAGCACTAGCAAGCAAAGCTGGAAAATCCACACGCTGCTGGTCCTCCCCCCAAATCACATCAGAAACCAGTCCAGACTGCAGCACTATTGGCTAATCATTGTTTGAAGAGTAATTCCACCTCCAGTTTTGCACTGCCACTATTCACAAATATAGCTATATATATTGTCTGTGGAGACGTGAAACATTTCAACTTCTACAGCAGCCTGTCCATCATCTTTCCCATGCATAAGACTACACACAGCCTCAAGCTAGCACAGCTGGACCTCCAGGTGCCAGATTAGGAGAAACTGAAAAGGTCTTTTTCCAAGAAAAATACAACACTCCTTCCCCCACCCCCTGCTCACATGCATGGGTGAGAACTAAGCAGGCTTGAGGGGCTTTATTTGTTCCCTGCTACATAACCATTAAGCTCTACTGTACAGATCTGACTCTGCCAAATTCTGTCACTTAATGTTATGGATGTAAATTATAAAAAGAGACCAGGGGAAAAAATACAGTAGAAAACAGATGCTTTGGACTACAGCATTGGGTTTGATTTTTTTCCACAACTACCATTTCCTTTACAGTTTCATTTATTTATTTGGTAAGCAGAGGAACATGACAACACGTTCACTGCCATTAAAGAGAAGACAATGGCTTTCCCAAGCTATGACATTTAAGTCTGTTCCCTTCCTCGATGAGGGGACAAAACTCCCCTCCCTTCACAAACTAGACTGTTCTGCTAAACAAGGAGCAGTCCACAACAGTCAGTAACACATCAGCAACACTATAATGGAGGCTCTGTGTTCTGTGAGTGTTCTCCTGAGTGCATCAGAGAGGTAAAAAACTCAATAGCTTCTGCCTCAGTTTCCCCATCCATGAAATAAGAAACATAATACTGAACTGCTTTGCAAAGTTTGTTCAAAATGTTACAGTGAAATGAACCAGCCTTGTCAAGCCACTATCTCAGACTGAGCTTTCAACTGATACCACTAATGCTCACCTGAACTTTGAGTTCAGCTTCTCAACTGACACCACTAAAAAAAATTTATACAAAAGCTTTACACATCCATGACACTGAGCCCTCTTGCATAGTTTACAGTACACCGAATCACTACACAGCAGCACAAGTTTCATGGTTCTTAAGACAGTCTGCGGAAAGCACTGGGAGCAGAAAACCTCAGTAAAAATCTGAAACTAAAACAACCTCAGCCTTACTGCAACTACCAACTCACAAAATCTACATATTACATTATCATCGACCTGTCTTGAACTGACCAAAGTTTTTAGTTCAGAAGAGCAGGTAAAGAGTACTGAGAGTCTCTTACAAAACTGTTGAATGTCATTTGAATTTGAGAAGGCCCAGTAACACTTGTTATTTTCAGCTTTAACTAGTCACTGGGTCTGTCACTAGTTCACCGCAGCAGAAACTCAGTGATGCATTAAGACTTTTCATTACTAAATTCAAAACAGTTTCTTTTTCATCAAGGCTTCAGCCATGCTCCCTTGTTTAGCCAACCAGGCAGAACAGGCCAGTCTGATCACAAAAATCTTAGTCCCAGAAAGAGTTAAATCTTTAAATTTGCCTTACGTTCTTATTTTATGTGCTTATTTCCAGAGCCCTTCCAAATTATATTAGTTTAACATACTAGTGTATCTAAATCTTTTTAGCCACATGTATCACTCACCAGCATGATTTTATTACAATGGATAGGTTATTAAAGCTTAACCTTGCACTCAGTGACTAATCAAAAACAATTGAAGAAAGCAAATCAAATGTTCCAACTTAACTAAAATCTCCTCCCTTTAAGCAACAAATAAAACCTGGCTGGCTTGCAGGGAAAGTTCCGTGGATCAGCATACCCACAGCTCAGTCAAATCAGGCACGTTTCTTCAGTCTAAATTTAGCTGCTTGCATTTCTTCAGAACTTTAATTCCTGAATACTGTGTTGAACCTACTGAGACTTCCGAAGTGCCAGATCTTATGGCTGCAGTCATACTGAGATTATTTATGGCAAATGTAAGAAGCAAAGTTGCTGCAACACACAGGCAAGCAGTTAGGAACAAACACACCAGCAAAAGGATCAGTATTCAGAAGCAGAAATTCATCTTCCAGTCATGCTGGCAATGCTGAATCTCACGTATGTGCTAGTGAGGAGTACATTAAGCTACTTAACCAGTGGAAGAGAAAATGCTAGAACTGTACATACATATAGGAAGATTGATTTCACTGAGACACCACTTAGGTTTTCAAATTCCTCCTTGATCAGAAGCAGAATCAATCACCAAGTGCTCATTTTGGGACAGTATGAGACCATGTCTTCACTTGGAAAACATGAGCTCCTAAAACTCTGCCAGCAAAACACCTCAGCAGCAGGGACACCTGTGTCCTCTCCATGCTGGAATCTGCTGCCGAGATCCAGCAGGTAGACAGGTTTCACCAGCAGATAACCAGCCCTCAACATCCTGGAAAGGCAGGCGTGGTGCAAGCACCACCGGTTTTCATCACTTCTTGCAACAGAAGATGGAACAACTTCTGTTTCCTAACTGCAAGTTTAAAATTTATATTATAACACTGAATCCACCAAAGCTGCCAAGAGACATTGAACTCACGGGATCTGTGAAAGTTTTTCACACCTGTGTTTTTCTCCTGTGCCTAATATTATGGGAGGCATTTTGGAGGATTTTACAATGCAGGTTTCAATGAGACACTTACAGTCTCCCTCAGGCAAATTGTCACAGCTGCAGAGGTCTGCTACCCAGCTGCCAATCAAGGCAGGCAGGGAGTATGTGCAGTGAAATCACAAAAAAAAGGCAGGCTTCATTAGACTGCTGAAACCTAACTAGAGGCTATCTGGGTGTGCTTAAGCCCTTAAAACAAGGCTGCTTTAGAAAGAGGGATTTTTTTTCTTTCCAAGTCAAGAAAGGGCGGCAGTACTCACTGAGGAATGTATTGGTGCCAACTTTCCCCTTTGCAATTTTAATGTTTATTTTGCTCTGTCTAAAAAAAGAAATTACATTGCCCTATAAGCTTCTATTATTAGATTAGCTGATATAGCTGGAAAAAGTGGACAAGATTACAGGTTCCACATCCCTCTGCCAGGCCTCAGAAGTGTGCCTACTTTTTCCAACTCTAGAAGCTGCTCCAAGTGAAATATTATTCCTTTCTACAACCTTTCCTTCCTTTATTTCCTTGGAGCACCACAGCTACAAAACCACTGGTATTAAAGATGAACTGTACTGGAAGAACTGGAAGAGAATTTTTCCTTCTTCACATTTAACTGAGAAATATTCTGAGGAAATCAACCGCATTTAATGAAAGAAAAAAAAAAGGGCTTTGCAAACAAGGACAAACAGAAGTTCAGTCCAAATGATAATCAAGTGGGAAATTTAAAAGCACATGGAAACAAGCGGCATATTGCAAGCCATTTAACAAAGTTAATTATAGGTATTCACTACATCTGGGCTTGGCCCCTCTTCAGCAAAGTATTTAAGCATGTGTTCAGGTTTAAGCAAGTGCAGGCTGGAAAGCCTACGTGTCCAGTCACGTGCTCAGCCCGGGCATCTGCTGAAGTACTTTGCTGAGGCAGGACCATAACATATAATAAGAATTGTCCTGAAAGTTATCTAATAAACAGCTGTTATTTTAAGAACTACGCAAACACAACACATATTTTATGTCCCTAAAAGAATGGGTGTCACAAAGGTATAAATCCACATCTAAAATTTTTGTCAGACATAGAAGTATTTATGCATATTATTATTGTGAGTGAAAATAAAAAGGCAGGCATTAAACTAAAACATCAAGCTGCATATTGTCCTCTGTCCATTGCCACACAATCTTTTTATCCTCACTGCTTCTTTTTTATTTCTTATTGACAATTTGTTGTGTTTTGCCTCCAATTAATTTTGCCAGGATAACAGGGACAATGTTGGGGGTGTTTTTAGGAAAATTTGTTTCCATTTAGATCTTTTGAACATAGAAAACCGTGACAAAAACGTTCAAACATTAATGTTTAAGTGGCTGAGCAGCAGACCTCTAATTTTCAGAATTTTCAGGGACAAACCGTTATAAAACAAAAGACACTGGGGAAAATTGAGCCCCCTCTTCACGACGTATAAATTGAGCACGGGTGCCGTGAGTCCTTAAGTTTGAAAATACTGTGCTACCTTTACAATTACAGCCACATTTCCCAAGCGAATTGCGCTCTGAGGGTTGAACCCTGCAAATGTCACCGGGCAGGGCGCAGCAGCAGCAGCAGCAGAGCCATTGTTGCTGGGGCCCGGAGGGAGGAGGCTCCGCCGAGGCAGATGGGGACCGCGGTAATGCGGAGCCTCCCCGGGGACACCCCGGGCACGGGGCTCAGCCAGCACCACCTGCCTCCCTGGGGCTGCGGGGCACCGCGGGGGCTCCCCACTGCACGGCGGGCACCGGGGGCGGTGTGTGCTGCCCTGGAAAGCACGGTAGAGAGATGTTCTGTGTGTCACCCTGGAAAGCACAGCACAGGGATGTTGTGTGTGTCACCCTGGAAAGCGTGGCACGGGGGTGCTGTGTGTGTCACCCTGGAAAGTGTGGCACAGGGATGCTTTGTGTGTCACCATGAATAGTGTGGCATAGGGATGCTGTGTGTGCTGCCCTGGGCAGCCTGGCAGGGGACTGTCCTGGCATGGCAGAGGGGTTCCTGCATGTGCCACCTCAGATGGTCTGGCACCAGGGTGCTCCAGCCCCAATGCTGTGGGTGCCACCACCCTGGCTGGGTGCAGCTACTTGGCTTGTGTGGCCTGTGATGGAGATGCAGTACACAGAGATATAACAGGCTTCTGTGATTTCGAGACAATAAGAACCTCCAGCCCTTCTCTCCTCCTAATAACCTCCATATTGTCATCTATCCTACCTAAACTAACAGTTTATAAACCACCACCTGCAGCTTGTCCCTTATAGTTTATTAACATACACTAATAAACAGTATGCTTCACTCCCACTGTGCTGCCAAGTGAAGCCAGTCAGAATAACTGCATTAGCTTTACTGTTCTTTCTCAGCACATTTTTCCCACATGGGAACAATTAGGACAAACTCCCTCCAGACTATATTTCAAGATCCATCATGTTTGTGGAAAATAATAATAGTAATAATAATAGTAGTACTAATAATATTAATATAATAATAATAAAACTACCAACAATAACCTTTTCCTCAAATGCATCTATGGACATCTACAGAAGATTAACCTGACTGATGAAACCAAAAATGATAGGCTCTTAACCTTCTCAGCAGTTCCCCTGCATGGAAAGGGTTAATGCTCCCCAGGCTCTGACTTACACCTATTATGCTCAAGTTTAAAAATAAGATGTGAAAGATGCATTATATAAGGCCAGTACTGCTATCCTGCCCATCTCCTATTTTGGAATTAAAGATCATCATTGCTCACATCAAAGGGACTGGGTGAGAATAAAAGAAAAGACAGGAACAATGAAAATAGCTACCCGACACGAACCAGATCAAAGGACCAGGCACAGAAAATGAGGAGCTAGGGGGTCCTTTAATTACTGTCCACATCCTCCAAGTCATGTGGTGAGAAAGAAGGGAAAAAAGTTTTGAAGGCCACTGGGTTTTGTCTTGCTGTGGCTCCTGTTTCCACAGTCTGTGCCAGTTCCCTACAAACTGCTCTGCTTTTTTTTTGCTTTTTTTTTTTCATTTTATTAAAGTCAAAGAGGACTCCTGGACTCCAAAACTCCTCCCTTATGCCAAGAGGAGGAGAAAGAAGGAGGGGTAAGAGGGGCAGTAGTGGAGATAGTCTATAGCAATTGCCTGAAACAATTTCAGGAGGACTGCTCCAGGCAGCGCCCCGGGAGCTGCTTTGGGAAGGAGAGATCTGGCTACCTGAGGCTAGTCTTTATTTGCAGGCCTCCCGGGTTGAGAAAACTTCAAATTCACATAGGGCACTGCTCCATGGGGCAGCAGATCAAACCTGGCTACTAGCTGTTTGAGCTCAGCAGCAGAAAAAAGGATTGCTCTGGGACTGAGCATAAGTAGAAGCATGATTAAACTTCAAACATAACCCCCCCCCCTTTTTATACACAACAGACAGTTATGGCTAATATTTCAATATGGACTTTAAAAATACACTGCAAATAACTTACTCTAGTATGCTGGCTGTGGGCTTAAAAATAATAAAAATTTAAACTACCTGCATTATTGCAATGAAGTCAAATGTTCAAATTTGCCTTCTATGAATCTTTAAGAGAATATCAAGTTATTTAAAAGTATCTCTTTTTCTTGAACTCAGACATCAAGATTAAAATTGGATATTTGACCACTGACTTGAGCGACACATTGTAGCATTTACTTCCTTCTATTTATGCTTCAAATGCAGTGCATTTCTCTCTAATTACTCCTGACTTATGTTTCACAGGATCATAGAATAGCTAGGGTTGGAAGAGACCTCTGGAGATTATCTAGTCCAACCTCCAATGTTTATTTTTAAAAAGACAGTATAAAAATAAGTGTCATAAGGAAATAATAGAACAGGGATTTAAAAATTCACATGCAAGAAGCTGACCAAACTTTCTAGGAAATAACAGTGCTTTGTCACTTTAAAAAACATTCTGGAAGAGAAAAGCCCTGGGATATTCCCAAGAACTTGTATTTGCTAATATAGATGCTAGAAGTGGACACAGACAGAAGTCACTGAAGAGGAAAATGCATTCCTGTCTCAGGTCAGTTTGCTTGGATTTATGCTGTATGCCAAACTGGAGCATGAAAAGCATTCAAACAGAATTTTATAGACTTTAAAGAAGGAAGCTACTGTCACCAAGACAACATCTAGAAAAGGGGAACACAGGACACAAAGGCATCCTTCTTCCCATCCTATTTACATCTTGGAAACTCCTTAGACAAGCAGTAAGGATGATCTTTGAACAGGCAATTTAGCCTCCAAACTCCAGTTAGTGCCAAGTTACTTCATCTTCTTTCTGATGAAAGTTGCCTCCATCGTTTCCTGCTCTTGGACACTAACATGCCATTCTCAGGAGGACAGCTGAGGACTAAATTAAGCAAATATAGACTACAAAGCTGCTTTCCAAAGTGGGCATCACGCCTAGGCTCTACATCTAAGCAGTACGCTAGGTACATGTACCAAGTTACAGTTAGCTGTCTTGCAAACATCCACATTGGGAACCTTGCCCAAGCAAGTCTTCAAAGCTAGTGTGGTTCTGGTGGGATAAGCATGGGAGTGGTGGGACTGGGCCATTTGCCTCCTTGTTACACATCTCAAAGTATCACATTAGCCATTTAGATAGCCTTTTGATTGAGAGAGCTTCCCTTTTGGGCTTAGCCCCAAATGCTAAAACAGATGAGATGGTTTAAGAAAGTCTCCAGGTAAAACATGAAAAGGATGCTTAACATCCAGCTTCTGACAAATAGCTCCACTCAGGGAGCCACAAGGGCTAGGGAAATAAACATGGTCAATTAAATGAACTGATTGAAAAGAAATCAGAGATCACTCCAGGGAAAATCTGAGATGCACTCATACAGCCACAGCAGTCTTTTTGGAAGGTGGTAAATGGGGCAAAAGCTAGCAAGAACTGGAGTGCCTTATTAATTTGGCAAAAGGTAGTTGCCATAAGGAAGGAAAGGAAAGAAAAGAAATAAAAGACAATGTAAAATCCATGATGGGTTCAAAAGGAAGCTCAACCATCTCACGCAAAGCCTCTTGAAATCTCAGCACCAAGTAGGAAATTCTAATGGGAAAATACAGTAAAGACTATTCAGCAAATGTTCCATCCATTCCACAGACTGTCCCACAAAATACACTGGTAGATGCTGAGAGAGCTTCCAAAACACCCCAAGATGAGATACACACTCATACTGATCATTTTTGTGCAACAAGGTTTGCTCAAAACCTTAAAGTTTTTCAATTCTAAAACATTTTTTAAAGACTCATATGAGCTTCCTAATGCAACTATAAAGCTGTTGAAATCTGCAGCCAATCTGATAATATCCAGTTGAGTTTGACTTGGATATATTCCTGCATGTTTCCACAGCACCAACTTAAAATAACCTGGTGAGTTTCCTTCTTATTCTCCAGGGCAGGTGCAATGATCTGGCTGTGACTTGAGTGAAACTCTGCAAATTATATGGCAAAAACGACCCTAATGTCAGAGAAGACCATGCTATACTTTAGTGACACTTTGGTAATAGGTGTAACCCACATTCAGGAATGAAAGAAGACCTGGGCTGCAAGGCCACACAGGACTGTAAAAATGCAGGGAAAAGGAAATGTCCCAGGAAAAGCAGGAATTGCCTCACTCATAAAGGTCCCAAGTTCTTACCAAAGAGACAGAAATACCACTTTGGTGATACTTCCCTCTCCATTCTTACATCTTCTGCTTCCTCCCATGCTGGTATTTCCCCTCCATCTACTGCCACCTCCCAAGTAGGTGCTACCCTGTTACTACTCTCCAACCTCCACAGCTCTAGGAATTCGCCCAGCTTTTCCCCTATTATGTTCTCTATGTCCCACTGTAGATTTAAAAGCTGCGATGTGACAAAACAAGTATACAAGCTTACTTCCCAATGAACTACTGGGAGGGTATCTTAACATACAGTTTTTCTCCATTATCCACTCTCCAGCAGCATGCCTTTTGAGCTCACTGTGGGAAAGGCAAAGGAATAGGAATAAAATAAAAGTCACTTTTTCAACAAACCTTACGACTTTGCTCATCAGCTGACGCTCCATTTGAAACTCAAGAGAAAGATGCCACATTGATGTCCTTACTTAAAAATGCTTTCCAGTGGAAGTCTGTGGTTCACAGCTCGCTTCTGCTTCAGGGGACTTCAGGAGAGGTGTCCCCACAGCCCCAGGGACAGCGGGAGTGGCATGGCAGGATCCCCTCACTGCTGTGTGGGTACCCCAAGTGAGCACAGACCAGTGAGGGTGGGTCTGTGCTGCCCAAGGCTGGGGCGGAGCAGCCCCGGCCACCTGCTCTGAGTTAGTGCAATTCCCCCTGTCTCCAGCCTGGTGGTGGAAATGAGGAAGGAGGGAAGCACAAGCCCAGGGCAGGCACTGCTTGCCGCTCCCTGAGCCGAGTGAAACCTTCTGCCTCCAGCAGCCCCAGCAACGGGCAGCTGCCCACAGGCACCCCAAGCACAGCCCCCACAGCACAACCAGACAAGGGGCAGACACGGACAGGGAGCAGCCCCCACAGTTGCCTCGTGCCAGCACTCAGCCCTGTACTTGCTGGCTGTCCCAGTGCCCACAGCCTCCCTCCCTCCTCAGCGGTGCTGTCCCTGCTGTGCCCCCCACATGGTGCCTGCTGCCTCCCTGCTGCCCACCACTTCCTCCACCTACCCCTGCCTGCACCCTCACCATCCCCATGCCCACATCCCACCCACCTGCTGCAGCCCCTGGCCCATCTCCACCCCACAGACACACAGTGGGTCAGGACAGGTCCCACCTCAGTGCGGGGAGCGCAGCGTGTCCGTCCTGCCGTGCAGGCTCTGCTGTGGCTGCCTGTGCCCCACATACCGCACCGGAGGCGACACGACACAGGAAAACCTACAGTCACCAATGGGCCTGTAGGAGAGTGCAGCCAGCTGTGCTTTTTGTTTCAGTTTTAAGTTAAAACCTGCCCCCTTTAATTTCAGGAGTTTGTTCATGACTGGCCAGTTGCTCCAGCTGCCTGTGACTGCCAGCTGCCAGTGCCCTGCAGACTGGCCCACACCCCACAAACTCAGCATCATCCCTTATTATGGGAGTCCTTTGTTAAATGTTTCCAGCAGAAGCAGATTTTGTCCTTTCCTCACAGCCCTCCCAGGCAGGGCTGGCAGCTCAGCCCAGTGGGTGTTCAATGCCAGCAGCAGTGGCTCTGCCTTCCATGGCACAGCCCTGGCAGCAGCCCCTGGCAGCACAGAGGAACATAGAGGTGGGCAGGGGCTGTGTGGGTGCACCTTATCTCCATGAATTTTGCTCCCTTTTATCTCTTCAAGTGACCTCACAGCGTTTTTGCTTCAGCACTTGTTTTCCACATTGCTGTCAGCACTTCTGAGGCCAACAGGATGAGGAAGCTGGCCAGGCTGGGAAAGGCCAGAGGAGGATGAAAGGGGTGCCACCAGGCACAGCTCTAGTCTAAAAAACATCTGATGCTCAGGGGCAGCTCATCAGCTGTATTTAAGACAGAGAAGGGCTGTGTCACCCTGTTAGTCATACTGCAATGGCCAAAAAGACCAGAGCTCATTACATTTGTGGGTTTAATTATACTGGAACCTGAAACATCGAAGAGAAGAGGTCAGCAGCACTAACCAGTAGGTTCTCAAGCCTATAAAGAGAAAGAAAGAAAAAAAAAAAAAAAAGTCTTCTTTCCACACAAGGACTCTCTAATCTGAACCATGTCTCTGCCAAAATTGATCAGCAATGGCCCTGTTGGCATTAGGCCAAAGTTTTTACATGGTGCCTTCAAGAAAGTCATCTTTCTTCACAGCTGACTTGCCCCTTTCATAACCAATGGTCATGACAAGGCAGATTACCAGCTCTTTCAGCAGAGAAGACTCGTTAGTCTGTTTGATAGGATATCAGCTGTGATTCACAGCGACAATGCTCAGGGCTTTAGGAAACTCTGTCCATACACTCAGCAAATGCTCTCCCACTTCCGTAGTTGAAAAAAAATACCACAAACTTTTGCCCACACACAAAGAATTCTTCTGCTACCATTCTGAGGAAGACATGACAGAGCTCTAGTGAAAATCCCAGCTTCTTCATGATAAGAGAAGCCACAGCATCTTACCCCGGTAAGGTCCATTCATTTCTGTAGCCCATACATACATATATACACTTATTCCAGGATGGGAACCAATAAAAACAAATTCTTTTGCAAAAGTGAGTTGCCTTAACCCCTGCTTAATTTTTGTTTCCCAGGCTAGGGTTGGGTTTCTTTTTCCTACCCAACGTTTGATCTCTAGTCCTCCAGCACTACAATACTGCTTTCCTGCTCACCCTACACAGTGTCTATATGGGAAGAAGAATACACTGTTAGAGCTTGCAAGGTTCATTTAAGATACACAATACCCTAATACAGTCTGTTAATTCTTAGAGAATGATTTTTAAAACGAGCAAGGAAATGTCCTTCACTAAAGAAAGAGAACTCAAATGTGTGAAAAAATGCCAGTTTAGGTCTATGGTGTCATGGTCCACAGGGGAGGTTTTCCCCCCTCAATACTAATTACCTACTAGGCAAGATACAGCACTATACATTAAGCACCATGTCTGATCAAGCAGAAGACGTTTTTAATGGTTTACTAGTTATTAGGTATCCTGCACTCTACATGCTGTGCTGACATAAGATTTTACTGCTTGCAGATGCACTTGCCAAAGACTAAAAGGTTTTATTTACTCAAAGCACACAAACTACTACTGCTCCTGAACACTATATTGGGACAATCCCCTTAAAAAGTGAAGAAAAATTTCTGCCTGACAAGTTGCTAGTGAAAAAAAATTCCAAACTCGCTATAACAAACCCAGAAAGTAACCGCATAAAAATACAAATTACACGAATCTCTGTTTTCCTCTACATATGTCTTGTGCAATGGGGTATGGGACTGTGGTGGGAAGCAGGAGAGGAAGAAAAGCTGCAGAAACACCCAACATGCGGACACCGTGCACAAGAGTCCCCGGACAATCCCTTTCTCTGGTGTCGCTATCCTCTGGCTTTGAGAGCAAAACTGACTGCTTGTCCTGGGAGCCTGCAAGCACACGGCAGAGCGACCTGACAAAGCCATTGATTTTCCTTGTCCTCAAAAGCACGCTCCGCTGAGCTTGGAGCCGTGCGCTTCTAACTTTGAGGGGGTTGCATTTTATTTAATTGCGCCTTTTCTTGGCCTGAATTTCCCCCAAAAAGCTGAAGAGGGCATGTGCTTATTATCTTTTAGTGCAGCATGTGCTCGGTGCAACCTGAGCTCTTCGGATACTTCGGGCCTGAAAATTAGAAAAAAAAATTAATTGCGAGGGGAAAAAACAAAACAAAACAAAAAAACCAAACCAAGGGCTGCTCTGCGACTTTGATTCAATCAATTACCATTATCTTCCAGCACAGCCCTCCCTCCCCGCCCCCGGACCAGTTGTGTTTAACTTTTCTTTGCCAGTCGCCGCGGCCCCGCAGCGCGCTGGCGGAGCGGCGCTGCCGGCTGGTCCCGTGCGGGGCTCTTATCAGGCGCTCCCAGTCAGCGCCGGCCCCGCACAGCTGGCAGGGACCCCCTCCGTCCCCGCGTTATCTGCCGCCGCAGCCCTCGGCCGGGCGGGGAGGGGACCCCCGGCCGCCCCCACAGCCCCCCGGCCGGGCCGAGCTCCGCCGCCGGCCGCCCCGCTCCCGCCGAGCATCCTCCGGCGAGCCCGAGCCGTCTGAAGAGAGGCAGGAACAAAACCGCAAATTTAGATTAATAAAGCATTTGTTGATTCTACAGAAACTTAGCAGGCCCCTAAGAAATCCACCAGAGACCTGTGCAGCTCCAGTAATTTTCTGTTATATTATCTTTCTTGTAAAATACTTCCCCAGACAGAGCCCCCAAAGGGGCTCAAATATCACTGTGACTAACCGAAATCAATGTGCACTCACCTATTGACATTTTTACATAGTTTTTGGATTTAGTATCCGGCCCAAAACACAATCAAATCTTCTGCCAAGGAAATAACAGGCACTTAGCTAGTCAGCTATTAGTGTTACAAAGGAAAAAATGTGGGCACCCAAGGGAGAAGGGAGAGACGGCATTGACGTCAGGGGTAATTGGGTGTCTGAGAGAAATTGCCAACGGCTGGCCAAAACCCCCAGAGGCCCACACAAAGCCGAGCTGCAACTCTAATAAAGGAAAGTAAATTCTAGAAAGGGGCTTTGCTGCAAAGAAGCCTAGCAGGAACCAAAAATATCTCCCACATACACAAACACATACACACAAATAAAAAATACAAAATACGTTTAGGACCTCTCTTTCTCACATCTGGTTTAAGCTAAAGAGCTTTCTGCTTGGTTTTTGTTTTGTTTTTTTAAGGACCACATGGATTTTTATGTTGTACCGTATGTTCACCATCTATTTTTATAAACAGAATTCAGGGCTTTAAACAAACTTATTTTTATCATGTGGGTTTAAACTGCAATCTCTCTGTCACCCACACTGGCACCATTAGAAAT